>SNQJ01S0000104.1:339193-409454 GCA_010110895.2 Picea sitchensis
ATTTGTTGTGCTTCTTTATCTTTTTTAGTAGCCTCCACCCAACTCCCAGGTCGAGCCATGAGGACATGGGCCCGAATCTCCTCCTTGAGGCCACTGATAAAACACTCTCGAAAGAAAGCATTAGTCATGCCCTCTGTTCGAAAAGCCAGGCACTCAAATGCAACTATGAAGTCTTCTACTGTTCTTGATTGTTTCAAATTTGTCAAACGACCCAGATGGTTGGTGTCAGTGTCAAAGCATTCATAAAGCTCAGTCACAAATTGGGTCCAAGAAATATACCCTTGACGGGAGGTTTTTCTCCATTTCCACCATTGCCATCGTTCTTGATCTAGATGGAGAACACCATACCAGAGTTTGGCCAAGTCATCTGTAATGTTGTAGAGAGAGAAATAATGTTCCATTTGGGTGACCCATCCAGTGGGGTCCGAGCCATCAAATTTGGTTACATCCACCCGCGGAAGGCTTATTTCCCGTTGAAAGTGATGGGGTTGAAAGGTATGGGAATGGGAAGAAGTTTCATCTTCAGTCTTTGTATGTGCGTCAAGAAAATGGTCATCGGTAGGGATCTTGAGTTTGGTGTAGAGTGATGCAAAGACAGATTCAAGCTGGGTGGTTAGGTCTTGTTTGACTTCCTCCATTGCGGACTGTACGGATGCATTGATGGTAGCATTGATGGATGTATCACGGGAGACAATAGTAGCACTGAGTTGTTGCACTTCTTTTTGGGTATCGAGGAAAATAGATTGCAAGGTGTTGAAGCGAGACTCCAGTTCTTGGCTACGGGTATGGGTGAACTGAAAAGCAAGCGGGTGGGGTTATACATTTTTGTATAAAAATGATATGGATGAATGTGATAAGGGAGAAGAGATGAATCTAATGGAATAGGTCTCAAATAATGGTGAAAAAATTTCCAGACTTTTTTTTTTTTTTTTATAGCTGTGGGGTTATAGTTTGGTTTGAAGAATATTGCAGTGTTGAAATCCCCAAATTCTTAACCAGAAAGAAATGCGTATTTACTTGGAAACCCGAACACAGTTGCACAACAATAGATCTGGACGGTTTAATTTGTTTATGTTTATGTTCCCCAAGGGTTAGGTATTCAAGGGTTCTATAGACAAGGGTTTTCCCTGTGCTATAACTCTCTGATATACGTGTAGGGTCCAACAGTAGTACTCTGCCCAATATCTTAGGGCACTAACTAAGGAGGATGGATAGTACCCTTAGCTGTACTACCCGACTACCCAGGTACTAGAGAGTATCTTCCCGAGTGTTGTTCTCGGTGACACTATAGCAGTCCGGTGACCGATAGGTTTATCTAAGGAGGGCTTCAGGAAATCTAGGCCGATCCATACACAGGTGTTTTCTAATGCGCTACCACTTGAAGGGGTACCAACAGGGGTTACAAGGGTGGCCAATAGATGTGCGCTTAAGAACCACTTGTATTTCCTGTGTGTATGAATCCCTCAACCATGGGTTTATGCGTGTAACGACAAATCTCTATGGCTTAAAGATGCCGAAATACGTCTCTACCCTGGAAAAAAAAATACCCACAATTTATGCCAAGGAAAGTGCTATGATACCACTTGCAAGATATCAAATATAATAAATACGCAGAACATAAATAAAATGCTAGAAATGGCAGAATAACAGTAATATAACCAGCATAATCTCCACATTAACACATAAATAATATGAGAAAAACAACTGAAATAACACTTTGATTCAGAAAGCAATGTTCATAGGCCTCTTCGAGGGGGCAACCTCTAGTCGAGCAACGCTCTGTTACAATAATATCCAAGCTAGGGTTTTCATACCCTCGACCCTTATTTATACTAAATATGTCTATTAAGAGAAGCATCTAGAGGAAGATCCTTCTAGAAGCGGAAGCTTCTATTAGGTCCTCTTACATCTGCCTTATTCTATTTTATTGAAAGGCCTTATTAATATTGACCTTTATTACATCCGAATACATTGATCTACCTATGTGCGGGTTAGGACCTTAACATTATAACTAATATTCAATATTGGTGAATTGTGATTTTTTGATCGGTCAATTGCTCAATATTGGGATGCACTACATTTATGCATTGCAAACAATATTGATTGGATGAAGGTATGGATTGATAGATGTAAACAACATCATGGCGGTAGGTTATCATGGAAAGAACTCTCTAAATTGGTTAGAGAATCTCGTCGTAATGGATATTCTAATGTTACACAGAGGGAAATAGATTTATCATACTGTTTGAAAGAAGGAAAGGAAAGAAAATTCAGCCATTTTATTCAGTTATTTTATATTATACTAATGTGATTGTAGGTGTGTTTTTTTCATATTATACTTTCCAAGTTATATAATTTTTTTTATTATTAATTGACAATGCATATTTTACATGTCTGACATATTGTAGTTGAAACACCACAAGGCTATGCGGTGCAATGGTTGTAAATTTCACATCAAATTGTTGGATGAAACCAGAAAAACTTATGATAGTGGGATAAATGCAGTATTCCAGGTCACTAATGTTTCCTCTAGGAGTGATAGACGTCCTTGAGAATCTGAAAATAGATACTATGGGTTTTTGAATGATATAATTGAGTGTGACTTTAATTCCTTCAAATTAGTTTTGTTCGATGTCAAATGGTATAGGTTACAAATGCATGAACATGATGAGGAAAGAATTGTTATTCAACATGCCAACATATTTCTGATGATTAAAAAAAGGGTTTTTGAAAACGCAAATGACCGCTATGTTTTTCCAATTCAATGTGAACAAGTCTTTTACTCAAAGGTTCCAGGTAAGAGGGATTGGTCATTTGTTGTTAGATATGATACAAGAGGAAGGCCAGTAAAGTATACTTTAGATGAAGAAGATGATATTGAAGAAGAAGATGATGTAGAGCTAGAGAAGGAAGAATATGGGTCGACAGATAAAGAATACAGAGAAGATGAACCAGGCGTAGGAGATACTGCACCAATTCTTGATGATAATATCGATGAATATATGCTCAAAAATGACATTGATGATGATGATGATATCATCAATCCCTTCAACATTGTTTCTGAACCGAATGTTGATACATATGTAGTTCGATGATCAAGAAGAAGATACAAAAGAAGGATGATACAAATGTTGTGTTGGTCGATGAGGTACGTAACTAGATATTTTAATTTGTATGAATTATTCTTGTTTGCCCTTGGTTATGTAAGGAAGTGAATATTAAGGAAGAAAGGTGAAGTACGAATTACATGGAAGGCACATAAACCAAGGAGGGGTCGAAGTGGCAGAAAAGAAGGAGCGAAGCAAAGAAAAATCTAGTCTTTGGAAGAGAAGATCAAGGAAAATAAAACAATAAAGAAGAGGGATCATGGACAACTCAACAAGCGGAAAAGGACACCAATGAGTGATTTGGAGCACCTTGCAAAAAAAAAGGAAGGACAGGCTAGCGAAGCCCTTAAAACACGGGTCAAGTGGACCTAGGGTTTTGGCACCTAGGGTTTTGACACCTAGACTTTGGTCATATAATGTATAAACAAAGGTCTAGAAGAGTCGAGAGGGTTGGTTCAGTATTGGTTAATGTTGGTTGTTTCTCGTTGTTGATTGTTGTTGTGGATGAGAGAAATATTGAGTCTGTATTTTGGATCTTCAGTTGGGTGCAAAGATCAACCCTACAACTGGGTACGTAGGGAAGGGAGATAAAGAGAGAAAGAGAGAGAGATCTGTAGCTAAGCATGTAGATAGAACTGTATGTTTTTATCTAGTATATCAAGAAACATAGTTATGTGGACGTAGCCCTAGGGAGAGGGTGAACCACGTGTATATTATTGTCTTTTTGGTTGATTCCATGTTATTTTCCATTTGATATGCTATTATTGCATTGTTGTGTTAGATCAAAGATATAACTTCTGAAGTAAGATTAAGAGTGATAAAGAATATCTAGATTGTTTGGTTTTGTTTCTTTGAAATCACTTTGCATTTCCTCTGGTTGTAGACACATGTGTCCTGCAATCCCCTATTGCTACTTTAGGTGAGACTGCATTTGCTTCACAGGTGTTGCCGAAAGGGCCAATAGTTAGGGTTTGTTGGTCTGTTGTTAGAGTTGAACCCTAGGTTTTCCCCCATGGAAACAAATGGTTCCGTTGTCAGGACTGAGATCTGCTTGAGGGAATGTCAAGGTGGTTTCCATCGAAGACAAAAATTAAGAAGTGGATAGAAGAACAAGAAAGGGACTTCGCTGAAGGTCAGAACAAGAACCCTAACATTAGTACATAATACTGGTTGGGAAGGTACATATTTATCGACATACATGAGATTTTCTCTGGAGGAATTCATAAATATTTATATGAGTGGTTAGCCAGATTAGCAGATACCCAGTTTTAGATCAGATCTAGACCACCTGCGGTTTGGACAACAACGCTGATCAAGAAGGTCAAGAGAGTTGATAACACTGTGTCTAGAGCAGTGGATCTCTGGTTTGATAGCACTATTGGAGGGTACATTACTGAGTTATCTATTGACATATTCAAATCGTATAGTCAAGCAAAGAGGTATTTCTTTAATGGACCTAGAGGAAAGTTCCTACACTTTTTAAAGTCGAGGATTAAGATGATATTACATGAGAATAATATCTTGAAGATACAGTAAATCTAATGTTCAAGAATTCAGACAAGGACAATGACACAGAGGCTGGACACACGCGCAATGGGAGACCTTTCAGAGAGGTTCCTCTTGCAAACATATTTAAGAAAAAATATAGAGACGAGGGATTTTACAGTGGAGAAGAAGCAGATCTAAAAGACAAAGAGTATTCAGAGTCTGCAAAAACATAGGAAGTACAGATCGAAGAACTTCACCGAGGAGAGCCAGAAACTTCAGGAACTGCACCTACTGTTGAAGTAAGTACTATTACTCCTCCTGTTGTTTTAGTAGCATTAAGTAACCATAGTAACCAAAGTAGTAAGAGAAATCAGAGTATTATTACAAGAAGTTTGGTACATACTTAGTCAAGAAACCAAGGAGGATCTATGGAAGATGAAATGAGGTTACCTATCTTTAGAGGAGATGGATCTGAAGATCCTAACCAACATTGGTTCTTATGCGGAGTTGTATGGATAATTGAGAAAGTCATTGATGAAGTTGTTAAGAGAACTCAGTTTAGTATGACCTTGAGGGACCATACACTAAATTGGTATATGAAGTTTGCTTCAGGACCGGGATAGCCTAAACCACTGAATGAAATTAAGACTGTGTTGAGTGCAGAATTCAAGAAACCTAAGTCAGAGTCACAATGTATTACAAAGTTGAAGGAAATCAAGTAAAAGGTGACTGAACCTGTTTGGGAGTTTGATTAGAGGTTTAAGACTCTGACAGGTCATTTGAATTTTCAGATCCTAGATGAACATAATAAAGAATGGTTCATCGTTTCTTTCTTGCCACACATCAGAGTTCCTCTGATACAACAGAAGGTCGCTTCACAGGCTGAAGCATTAGAGATCTCTATGAAACTAGAAGCAACTCCTGTAGGAGAATACAACCAAGGTATGAGTCAGATTTTGAATCAGTTAACTAGTTTATCTTTAATGGTTGAAGGTATGAAGAAAGATAAAAGAAAGGAGAAAAGAGAATTTATCTGGTGTATCAAATGTAAATCGGAGGGCCATGACAAAGAGAATTGTCCCCTATTTCATGAATACTTGGCCTCTGGAGCACCTATTCCTTTGAAGAAGACTACTGTACCTTGTTGTGAGGTTTGTAGAACTAGACATCGCCCCGATGAATGTTATTATATGCAAAAATATGTCCATACACCTACCAATATTTATTGTACATTCTGCAAATCTATGGGGCATGATGAGAAGGATTGTTGGGCTTATGATCTCATGAATGAAAGATCAAGGGATACATATAGAATTCAAGGAGAAGTACAACAAGAAGGAAACAATGCGCAGTTCAACTCCCTAGGAAGAGGAAACTTCAACCCTCGTGGTGGATTCAGAGGAAGAGGATGAGGAGGAGGTATGGGTCGAGGTAGAGGTCATATTATTTGTTATAACTGCACATAGCAAGGAAATTTTGCAAGGGATTGTCATAACCCTTGTACTACTTGCAACTATTGTAATTTGTTTGATCATGTTATTGAAGATTGTCCAGTGTTGTTAGCCAAACTTCAGGAGAGATGAGGAGGAAACCAACAAGTACAATTAATATCAGTTGAACCTCGTGCGGAGGACCCCGGATTCACTGTGATTACTAGAGGGGGCATTGTTACAAGAGAAGATAGAGTGAATCTAGGAAAGACTAAAGAAGGATCGAGGATCAAAAGAGCTAAAAAGAAGGCATAATTGTTTGATCCAAGGAGAGAGAGGCATACTTTTGAGGAAGAAAGAAAAGAATTTGTAGAAGAACAAGATTCTTCATCTAAGGCACAACCAGAAGTAAGGGAATGTGAAATGCCACCAACATTTGATCAATATGCCCTAGATAGACAAGGAAAAGAGGTAAGCAAGCTCACGGACTTCTTATATATCTATATCAATTTGATTAAAGATGAAAAAGTTGTGCAAGAGCTACAACACCTGGTAAGACAGTATGAAATTGGAAGAATAGACCCTATGTTGAGTAGACCTATGAATCAAGTATGAAGGAAAAGGATGACAAACAAGGAATTAAACCTTAGTGCTCAGATTGGAGACTACGACGTGGACTATGTGGTCCTCGACTTGGGATCAAAAGTAAATGTTATGACAAAGAAGACTTGGGAACTAATGGGAAAGCCTAGACTGATTTAATCTCCTATCAGGCTCATGATGGATAATCAATAGGTGGTGAGCCCTTTTGGAAGACTAAAGCATGTCCCTGTCGACATCGACGGGGTAAGGACATTTGCAGACTTGGAAGTGATTAAGATTGTTGATGATAACTGTCCTTATCCTGCAATGTTAGGCATTGATTGGGCTTTCAACAATTTGACTGTTGTTGACATAAAGAAGAGAAGAATTGCATTCAAAGGTAATGACCTTAAAGTCATTGTAGCTCTGGACCCAGATGAAAGTCACAGATACACAGAAACCATCAGGGATGAAGACCATGCATATGAACTAGAGAACATATATAAATTGACAGTAAGACAACATGATTACATTAATCCTACAACAAATGGAAATCTTAGTTGGCGAAGTGAAAGTGCATGTTCATCAAATTCAAAGGAGGCATTGGAAAATTGGCAGAACAAAATGTATGAAGTCTCTACGCGGAGGTGTGACAGATTGACCAGAACAATTCGCTGGATTGGCATAGAAGTAAGTAATCTTCCAACATTTGATGAATTGAATCATTTAGAGACATTTCTAGCTGAATTTTATAAAATTGTACCAGTAAAATAGAGGATGTTGGCACTGGATGAAGCCTTGAAATCCTCACCAGCTAGATGGTGGGGAGCACATAAGAGGAACATCACAGAGTGGACACAATGTCACACCTTATTGACAGTGCGCTTTTCAAACCAAGCAGAAGGATGCGAAGTTTGATACACAGGTCAGAGTTGTCCTAAGGACCACACACAAAGTTGTGAAGAGTCCTGGAGAAACATTCCTAAAGAACATTGGCTGCATAAGTTCATTAACACCTTGGATACTACGCCTATCAACTAGTATCTTCAAGAAGAATTGTGCCTTATCACTACAGATTGGTACGGTATGACTCAAAACTTTATAGATACCTTCTTATTTGAAAGTCAATACCCTACAGTAGATCATTCTTTACAAATTGTGAGACAAAAGGTTTTCAAAGAAGCACCTAACCTCCCTTTTCCCCAAGAAGGATATGAATGGATTGCGCCTCTTCAACAGTTACAAGACTGCTACAATATTAATGGTGATGAGGATGATAACCCTAGAGATGTAAACATTGCAGAAACTGAAGGTCACAGAGACATAGAGGGGCCAGGGATTGAATTACCCTTTGTTGGACAACCCATTAAAATTAAGAAGGTTAATATTGGAACAAAGCAAACACCTAAGTTAGAAAATGTTCGAGACTATTGGGATGATGCTACTATTATCAAGATCACAGAGCTATTATATGAATATCATGACTTTTTTCCAACCAAGTTCACAGACATGAAGGGCATTGAAGGGTCCATGGGAGAAATAAAGATCCCCTTGAGAGCAAACACAAGACCTATTAAGTAGAGACCTTACAGACTGAATCCAAAATACAAGCATAAATTTAAGATTGAATTGGATAGAATGATGGAAGCAGGAATCATAGAACCTGTTGAAGAATCTAAATGGATTATCCCTATGGTGGTCCAAGATAAGAAGTCAGGAGAAATCAGAATCTGTGTAGACCTAAGGAAGTTGAACGATGCATGTCTACATGATCCATTCCATACACCCTTTACTGATGAGGTTCTAGATAATGTAGGAGGATAAGACGTCTACTGATTCAAAGATGGATTTTCAGGTTATCACCAAATCATAATTGCTAAGGCATATCGACATAAGACCACATTTGCAACATAATGGGGTTTGTTCCAGTACACCGTGATGCCCTTTGGATTGAAGAATGCACCAACCATATTTTCCAGGATGGTGGTCGAAGCATTCAAAGACTTTTTACACAAGTTATTGGAAGCATATTTTGATGAATGGACTATCTTTAGCCTTTTGCAAAATCATATTGAATGCTTAAGATTAATGTTAGATAAGTGCAGGCAATGTTAGATTGCCATGAATTTGAAAAAATGTTTTTTCTTTTCACCCTTTAGAGCGTTGCTAGGGCATATTTTGTGTAAGCATGGATTGTTGGTAGATCCTTCCAAGATTGCTATCATTGTCGATCTACCCCCCCTACTTTGATCAGACATTTGCGCACTGCATTGGGGCACACTGGATACTATAGAAAGTTCATTAAGGGTTATGCACATATAACAACACCCATGGAGAATCTATTAAAGAAAGATAGTAAGTTCCAATGGACAAAAGAATGCCAACAGAGCTTCGACACACTAAAGCAGAAAATGATCAATGCGCCTATATTGGTTTTTCTAGATTGGAGTAAGGAGTTCAATGTCCATGTCGTTTCTTAATCCATTGCATTAGGAGCAGTTTTAGCACAACCGGGTGCAAGAGATATTGACCACCCTATAGCCTTTGCTAGCAAGAAGATTTATACAGCTGAAAGGAGCTATAATACGACTGAAAGAGAAGGCTTAGCTATGGTCTATGCACTGCAAAAGTTTAGACACTATTTGTTGGGAGGACATTTTAAGATGTTCATTGATCATTCCACATTGAAGTAATTAGTCAACAAGCCAGTGTTGGGGGGAAGAATATGCAGATGGATACTAATATTCTAGGAGTATGAATTTGAAATTGTGGTTAAACCAGGAAGAATGAACAAGGGACCTGATCACTTATCCAGGTTATAACATGGAGAGGAACCTACCAGTCTGGAGGATACACTACCAGATGCACAGTTGTTGGCCATCAGAAAAGTCAATGATAACTTCGATGAGATATTTTAGTTCCTGTACACATGAATGGCACCTCATGAGTACACATTAATTTAGAAGAAACAATTAGTAGTCCACGCAACAGACTTTCAAATTATAGATGGACAATTATATATGATGGGACCATATGAGATCTTGAAGAGATGCATCATGGAGGAAGAAAGACCATTGATTCTTACAGAAGCACATGAAGGCATCATAGGAGGACATTATGCAGGGAAAGAAACAACACATAAGGTTCTCAGAGTTGGCCTTTGGTGGCCTACTTTACATAAGGATGCTAAGGAATACTACAGAGCCTACGATGTATGTCAAAGAGTAGGAAAGCCTTCTAGATGGGATGAGATGCCTTTGGCACCGCAATTAACATTACAAGTATTCGATAAATGGGCTATTGACTTTGTAGGACCTATTAACCCACCAGGAAGGCTCACAGGAGCTAGATACATTATCACTGTAACATAGTATTTGACCAGATGGGCAGAAGCAAGAGCAGTTAAGGATTGTAGTGCAGCCACAATTGTGCAGTTCATCTTTGAGGATATTATAACAAGATTTGGTTTCTCAAAGATCCTTATGAGTGATCAAGGCACACACTTCATCAACAAAAATATTGAAGCCTTGACTCAAGAATTTGAAGTTCACCATCAGAAGAGCACCCCATACCACCCACATGCGAATGGTACAATTGAAGCTTTCAATAAGATCTTGGAGACAATGTTGACTAAGATTTGTAGTATCAACAAAGATGATTGGGATTTAAGAATTACATCATTTCTATGGGCTTACAGAACCACCTACAAAAAGTTAATTGTACAAACCCCATTTAATTTGGTATATGGCTTGGAAGCAGTGGTACCTATGGAATACTTGGTTCCTAGTTTAAGAATTGCGACATTCACATGTATGGATGACACTAGATATGTTCAAGGCATGCTTGTGCAGTTGATAGAGTTAGAGGAAGACAGGTTTATTGCAGGATTTCATCAACAGGTACAAAAAGAAAGAGAAAAGGCTTACCATGACAAACATATCAAGAAGAAAGAATTTAAGCAAGGATATTTGGTATTGTTATATGAAAACAAGTTCATGAAGCATCCAAGGAAGTTCAAGACACATTGGATTGGGCCATTTGAGGTTGCCTATGTTACAGAAGGAGGAGTTATGCAGTTGAATACCCTTAATGGAGAATAGAAAGAAGGTTTGGTAAATGGGATCCGGTTGAAATTGTATTATGAAAACCAGCTGCCTCACAGCTCTCAGTAAAAGCAAAATAAGACAGTTCTAGGTACTAGGTGTAGTTGAAACTGGGTACCAGACACATAAAATATAGTCTGCACACGATAGGGAGGGACAACGTAGAAAGCACATGCTTCTCTATGAAATCTTTCGTCGAAGTAAAACATAAGGTTTAGTCTTGCAGTGACTCGGAATGAGTCACATGTGAGTGTTGGGGGCCTGTTGGCCCTTGGTTATGTAAGGAAGCGAAGATTAAGGAAGAAAGGTGAAGTAAAAACTGCGCGGAAGGCACATAAACCAAGGAGGGGTTGAAGTGGAAGAAAAGAAGGAGCAAAGCAAAGGAAAAGCTAGCCATTGGAAGAGAAGATCAAGGAAGATAAAGAAACAAAGAAGAGGTATTGTGGACAACTCAACAAGCAAAAAAGTACACCAACGAGTGCTTTGGAGAACCATGCGGAAAAGAAGGAAGGACAGGTTGGCAAAGCCCTTAAAACACAGGTAAAGTGGACCTAGGGTTTTGGCCCCTAGGGATTTGACACCTAGACTTTGGTCATGTCATGTATAAATAAAGGTCTAGAAGAGTCGAGAGGGTTGGTTCAATATTGGTTAATGTTGGTTGTTGCTCATTGTTGATTGTTGTTGTGGTTGAGAGAAATATTGAGTCTGTATTCTGGATCTTCAGTGGGGTGCAAAGATCAACCTTGTAGCTAAGTGCGCAGATAGAACTGTATGTTTTCATCTAATATATCAAGAAACATAGTTCTATGGACGTAGCCCTACGGAGAGGCTGAACCATGTATATCTTATTGTCTTTGTGTTTGATGTCGTGTTATTTTCCATTTGATACATTGTTATTGCATTGTTGTGTTACATCAGAGATATAACTTATGAAGGAAGCTTAAGAGTGGTAAAGAATATCTAGATTGTTTGGTGTTGTTGCTTTGAAATTACTTTGCATTTCCTCTGGTTGTAGACACCCGTGCCCTGCAACCCCCTATTGCTACTTCAGGTGAGACTGCATCTGCTTCATAGGTGTTGCCGAAAGGGCCAATAGTTAGGGTTTGTTGGTGCACTGTTAGAGTTGAACCCTGGGTCTGCCCCTGTGCCAACAATTCCCTTTAAATAATTTTTTATGTGGGTTAATTACATGTTTTTAATTTTTATTTAATTTTTGTTTAGGTAGTTTCTATGCATAATTACTATGTTGCTTTTATTTATTTTCTATTTTATAGATTGGGTATTGGGGAATTGAGAGCGATGTGAGGGGGGGGAGGGGCCATATGAGCTTCCACCTTCACGTGGTTGGCCTTGTTTAATAGAGTATAAATTATTCTCGAAACCAAGAGAATTTCATTCATTCATATTTATACTCAAAGATCACTCACAGACCCACTCTATATATTGAATCATCTCGTCCTCGTTTCGTTTTAATTTTCTTGATCAAATTTGAAAGGAAAAAACTATTAAAATACATTGTACTAGGGCTAGAGTACATGATGGGCAACAGTGATATGTGAATGGGGCCAATGCCGAAATGTTTTCAAAATGTCTCTGTGTGCACCGAAATTTGACATGGATAGATTGTTCTCATGCCTTGATGATATGGGAGGGTTTCCAAACTCAAAGATAACTCACACACCCACTCTTTATATTCATCTTCTGTGTCGTTCAAAATCAACATCATGCCAATTGGGCCCATAATTTTGGCCGTGGTGAGAAGAAGGAGATAGATGATATTTCGTATTTAAATAATGATTTCGTACTAATATTCTTTATGGAGCAAAAGAGTACTTAGATGAGAGAGAAAAACAAGACATAAAATAACTTGAATCTTGTGCAATTAATCAAGTACTTATTTATCAACGTTATTACATTCCCTTGCAGTACTAATAGACGAGGGGATGTGCATATCGGTCGTATTTTAAAGGAAACAACTAAAATACATTGTCCTAGGGCTAGATCAATACATGATGGGAAACAATAACCTGTGAATGGGGCCAATGTTGAAATTCTTTCAAAATGTTTTTGTATGCACTAAAATTTGATATGGATAGACTGTTCATATTGCCTTGACGATATGGAAGGGTTTCCAGACTTAAATATTACTCACACACCCACTCTATATATTGACGCATCTCATCCTCATTTTTTTTTAATTTTATCGGTTGAATTTTAAAGGAAACAACTATTAAAAGACATTGTAATAGGGTAGAGTACATGATGGGAAACAATGACATGTGAATGGGGCCAACACTGAATTTTTTTCAAAATGTTTCTGTATGCACCGAAATTTGACATGGATAGTTTGTTCACATGCCTTGAGGATATGGGAGGGTTTCTAGACTCAAATATCACTCACACACCCACTCTTTATATTCATTGTCTGTGTCTTTCAAAACGAACATCATGCCAGTTAGGCCCATTATTTTGGTTGTGGAGAGAAGGAGATATATGAGATTTAATATTTAAATAATGATTTTGTACTAATATTCTTTATGGAGAAAAAGAGTACTTAGATGAGAGAAAAAAACAAAGACAAGAAATAACTGATATTGAATCTTTTACGACATCAACTCGACTTGATAATTCAATAATCAAACAAAGTGGTTAAATCCACTTTAACCAAGAGAATAAAAAATAGATCCACTTGAGTTAATGAAGTCAATTTATTGATGGTTCATCCATTGGGGTTGAAAGATAGGAATCAAACCTATTAGAAATTGGCATTGGAAAGAGGAATGAAATTATGATTATGTTCAAAATTATCCAGTTTGTGTTGGAAGTGTTATCCCTCATTTTACATGAGGCCTACACCATTATTTTTTCACTACTCTTGTGATTTTCATCATAAAGGTAGGTTTACAAGTTTATCTTTGGATGGCCTAGGGGCTGTGATTGCATTTGATGAGAGTATTAGTGATGTAGTCATGGATGACTAGATGATGTTGATGCTCTAGTTGACTTGGTAATTTCTTTCCTTTCATACTAGTAGACTTGGTTGTGGAGTCCCTTATATGATCATTGGATGGTTGAAGATACATGTTGATGTATGAATCCCTTGATGGAACACCGTAGAAATTTTTGGCTAAGTTAATATTGTATTGGAATATTTTTTTGCTTGGAATTCTCCCCTTGATATCACTTGATTTCACATTCATTTAGGTTGATATGGTCTAGCATGGTGTCATGTTCATGAGGTGAATTTCCTTTCTCATGTTGAGGATTCATACACATATTATGGTTTTTTATGACATGTATTACACCCTCATGTCGAGCGTTTCCCTCTTCTACATATTTTTTATGCCCTATTACTTTGTGGAGGAGCTTGCCATGGAATGCCCTAGCCTTGTGGGATGATTTTAAACTTGTTTAGGTTTTATTTGGATATTACTCATCATCCCATGTGGAGCGCTCACCTTCCTTGCATACATGTTAAGGGATGGTATAATTTACATGTTAAGGAATGGTCTTATTTATTGATTGATGAGGGGGCAACCCTTTCTTTATGGATTTAGTTTATCATTGAAGGAAGTTCACATGTGTTCTTCATATATAATTTGATGCCTTATTTCATGGATCCACTTTCTTGGAACTTGTTTTGAGGAAGACATCCATCATTTGAGGCAATTATGCACTTTTCCATGCTTTGTTTGACAGGATGTTTCTCTTGAAGGTCTCACACTTTCTATCATTGGAGGTTTGACTTAATTCAAACTTCTAGTTTGTGGAGATGTCCACCTTTGGATGCTACATTTCATACCTTTTATTTCTTGTTGATGGGACATATCACATTGGGATCAAGAGGTTTCATGGTTTTATGTCCTAGATGAAGGAAGATGCCCACTTATGGATGTTTCTTGCACTTATGTATATTCTTATTATTGAGGAAACCCACCTTTATTGAAACCTTATTGCACTTGCCAACTCTCCCCTCTTTCTAACTCGCCTTGCGTTGCGTTTGGGCACCCTACCTCCGACTCATCTTCTTGCATAGTGCTCCCTTGTGTGGAAATTTTTGTGCCTTTCATGTGGGTGGGCACACCTCTTTCCAACTCGCTATGCGTTGTGTTTGGGCGCTCTGCCTCATTTTTGTTATGATTCCTCTTATGGGTGCCCCTATTTCCAACTCGCCTTGCCTTGCATTTGGGCACCCTTCCTTGTTTTCATTACGATTCCTCATGTGGCTACCCCTGTTTCCAACTCGCCTTGCATTGCATTTGGCCACACTATCTCCTTTTCATTATGATTCCTCATGTGGGAGCCCCTCTTGCAAACTCACCTTGCATTGCGTTTGGGCACCCAGCCTTGCCTAGGCCGTCTTGAAAAAGTTAATTCAAAGCCAAAATTTCTCCTTATCCAGCATCTGACTCGTCTTCTTTCCTAGTTCTCCCTTGTGTGTCCATTTTCGTGCCTTTCATGTGGGTGGGCGCACCTCTTTCCAACTCGCCTTGAATTGCGTTTGGGTGCTCTACTTCATTTTTGTTACGATTCCTCTTGTGGGTGCCCCTCTTTCCAACTCATCTTGCATTGCCTTTGGGCACCATACCTTATTTTCGTTACGATTCCTCATGTGGCCGCCCCTCGTGCCAAATTTCCTTGCATTGCATTTGGTCTCCCTGTCTCCTTTTCGTTATGATTCCTCATGTGGGAGCCCCTCTTGCAAACTCACCTTGCATCGTGTTTGGGCGCCCAACCTTTCCCAGGTCGTCTTGAAAAAGTTAAGTCGAAGCCAAAATTGCTCATTATCCGACATCTGACTCATCTTCTTTGCTAGTGCTCCCTTGTGTGGCCATTTTCGTGCCTTTTATGTGGGTGGGAGTACCTCTTTCCAACTCGCCTTACGTTGCATTTGGGCGCTTTACCTTATTTTTGTTATGATTCCTCTTATGGGCCCCCCTCTTTCCAACTCGCCTTGTCTTGCCTTTGGGCAGCCTGCCTTGTTTTCGTTATGATTCCTCATGTCGCCGTCCCTCTTGCCAACTCGCCTTGAATTGCATTTGGCCACCCTACCTCCTTTTCATTATGATTCCTCATGTGGGAGCCCCTCTTGCAAACTCACCTTGCGTTGCGTTTGGGTTCCCAACCTTTCCCAGGCCGTCTTGAAAAAGTTAAGTCGAATCCAAAATTTCTCCTTATCTAGCATTTGACTCATCTTCTTGCCTACTTCTCCCTTGTGTGGTCGTTTTCATGCCTTTCATGTGGGTGGGCGCACCTCTTTCCAACTCGCCTTACATTGTGTTTGGGTGCTTTGCCTCATTTTTTGTTACGATTTCTCTTGTGGGAGCCCCTCTTGCCAACTCCCCTTGCCTTGCCTTTGGGCATCGTGCCTTGTTTTAATTACGATTCCTCATGTGGTCGCCCCTTTTTCCAACTCACCTTGAATTGTGTTTGGCTTCCCTGCCTCCTTTTCGTTATGATTCTTCATGTGGGTGCCCCTCTTGCAAACTCACCTTGCGTTGTGTTTGGGCTCCTAGCCTTGCCCAGGTCGTCTTGAAAAAGTTAAGTTGTGTTGACGGGCGAAACTGTCCGTCCGTCAACTGGGAGAGTGGAACCGGTCCGGGGTTGTCTAAATAACCCAAGCCGTTTGGAATGGACCACCCTGATGAGTTTAACGGCTCCGTTGGATGCTCTAAGGTCTTTCAAGAAAACCAAAGAGAGAATTGATCTAAGCTAAGTAATCTAAACAAAACAAATAAAACAAACTAAACTAAATGAAATGAACTAAACTAACTAAAACTAACTAATACACTAATCTAATTAAACCAAACTACTAAATTAAGCTAAAACTAAATACAACTATTCTAACTACTATATACAATCTACTAATTACTATTATAATAACTCAAATCAACTATCTAATTATCAGCTACAATATTACTTATTCACAAATATACATTATAAACAATCTACAGATTTACTTAAAACCTGCCAAACTCATGCGTTCTCTGCCCTAAGACAACCAAGAATCTCTTTTTGATTTTTATATTTTATGAAAAAGAAATAAACATTACTGAAATTAAACAATCTAATATATTTACTGAAATTAAACAATCTAATATAAATCTAATTACGATTATATGTGAATTAAACTACTTAATGAAAACAGTAAACAACAGACTAATTGACCTGGAAACGCTCCAAGTCTGCCCTGTGTATGATAACTTCTAAGCTGGTCGGAGGAGAACACTCGCACCGATTGGTCCGTAAGCTTTTCGTAAACGATTGGTTGTGCTGCTTCTTGAAGTGATTTACAGGACAAACAAGACATAAAAGAAAATCATAACAATCTTATGATTATAAATTCCTGCAATAAGGGAAACCTGTTATGCAGAAAACTTATATATAACAATTCAATTTATGAAGAAGACAAAACTATCATTCACAAAATGAATTAACAATTGTTATGTCTTTTATTTATCTAGAAGAAACAAGATATGGATAACAATGATCAAAATTATATCATTTGCATTTGATTTAGATAGCTAAAGTAGTCATAAACCATAAACAAAGTGATATACAAAACATGAAACAAAATATTGATATATTGAGAAGCTAAAGCTATGGCAAAACATCAATTCTGCTCCAGTCTGTGTTATAACTCCATATCTTTGTTCTCCCACAACTGAGGATGATGATTATTACAAAAATCATAAGTATATATAGGTTTCTCCACAGGGTAAAACATCCCTGTGGATAATTATCAAACAGTTTTACATAATCTGGGAGATATCCCAAAATCTCCTAAACTAAGAAAATAAAATGCAAGTGAAATCTCTGAAACATCCCCTAACTGCTCAACAACTCAGTTGCAAATTCGAATTTACCTGCACTAGAACACAAATATCCAATTAGAAATATATTTCATTAAGAAAATAATAAAAAAATTGATTCCACAGACTTAGCTACAGAATCTTCTGATTCTGTAGCTAGTCAAGAATAGCAAACATGACCAGATAGCAATCAAATAAAATCAAATCCAATCATCTTTTAATAATCATCAAAAACAAATTACTAATGATTTAATTGAAATTATCATTCAAATCAAACAATATCAAAAATGAATGCAATCGGAACAGAGTAAAGAATGCTTTGTTTTCAGTTACCATAAAACATGGTCAAACTTTGACAGGTCTGCTTCGTATCAAACGAAATTAAGCAGTGAATCAAGTCATATGAGATACGATGTAATCGTAATCAATAAAACCATAATCAAACATAATCGTAATCATATAAGATATGATTTGCCACAACATAATTATAATCGATATCATTGAACACAAAATAGATTTGTTACAACTGTAACAATATACATAAGTTCATGTCGTTTTAATCAACAGTAAAGATAGGCAGGCATAAGACTCATTCTGTTGTGATCAAATACCAATATGGAAGGCTGTTACAATATATTCAAAACAAAACATGTGTAACAATATTGACCAAAAATCGCCATAGATTTTGATTGCTGGGCAGTACATAGTCAAGATCCAACAACATTGATAATCATAAGCTGGGCAGTAATCCAATACAATTGGGTTTGAGTCATCCTAGGCATGATCATTTCCATTTTGCAAATCCATTCGTAACTGAATATCCATTATTATTCCAATTCAAAAGAGAATAGAGTCGATCGGCCACAACGAATTGACTGGCTGGGACTTGTATGACTGTTACGATTTTACGATTTGGGTAAAGATAAAACAAAACCCTTTTTTTAAACATAATCCAAACTGTATTCAGGCTGATCAAAGTCATACTTAAACAAAAATTGTAACAGATAACTATCGTTTTCCCATCATGTGAATCATAACCAATTCGGATCGCAACATAGATCGTGTTTCAAAATTTGAAATGCACAACAACTTGTCTATAATAGATGCAACAGGACATTCAATTGCAACCGATTTTAAAACAATCAAATCCACATTATGATTAATAGAATCAAAACCAAATCCAATTAAAACCTTAACGATAACAAAATTCGATTTACCTAACGAAATTATATACAACAATGCATGCTTATGTGACAGAGCAGGTCAATGATGTACACAGAGTTTATGAATATGTCATATAAATAGGTGAAGGTCATACCAACGAGATTGTTCGGGCTATGCCAATTTCGAATTGACGAATGCTGTAGCTGACTCAACATTCTTAAACAGAATCGAACCAGTTGTTCGCTGCTTCTTGTCAGTGGGTTGCACCTTGGCATTCTGACTGGTGAGTTTTTCCACTTGATCTTCCAGAGCATGAATTCTGGATTGCAACGTAGGCACATCTAGGTAGTATATTTCCAACCATAAGCCACACTGGTCGCATGGTGAAACAACTGGTTGAGCAGGAGAGGGTTTTGACGAGTCACCGAGGGTTTCACGAGGCATTTCAATGCCAGGAAAATTGGGATCATCCCGCAAACAAGGTGGTAGGTTTTTGACAAATTCGTAAGGAGGTTTATCACACAGACCTTCTGAGTAGGGATACTTAGCTGCAAGGAAATGTTCAATCTCTGAGTCAGAATCTTCGCTGACTATGATAGGCTCAGGGTTAACAGAGGGTTTCGGTTTATTTCTTGCCATGCAAGAGATTAACCGGGCATTTTTCTTACCTTTAGAATTTGCATTAGATTTAGCTTTAGGCTTTTTGGCTGTGGGTTTAGCAATTTCGACCTGTTTGGTCACAGACATGGGCAAGTTCATAGGTGAATCGGGTAGAGGTTTGGGTAGCAAAACATTGTAAGGCACAGGGGGGATAGGCTTTCTTTCGCTCACCACATGTTTATCAACCTGTGGTGGACTTGAGTCCTCAAAGCTATTACGACTGAGAAAATCAACCCAACAGTCACGATGTAATCCCAACTCATAAACCACAATCATTTTAATCAACCCAAACTGGAAGAGGCTGGTATTGGCCTGGTTGCGTTTGTACCTTTTAGCCATCTTAAACAGACTTCTATGAAGGTAGTGAGGCATATTGAGTTCAAAACCCATAAAAACCATCAATAGACGAAGGTGATACAAGCAAATGAACCCATACCTGCCCTCACAAGTAATGAATTGCTTGATTATCACTAGCAGGTCATGCCATCATTGTTTTAACATATTTGCAGGCAATCCTTTGTCACAGGAGTCCACCATTCGAGATTGGAAGAGCAATGTCCACGGGACATCTTCCATTTTACAATTTTTAGACCACTTCTGTCCCGTAGCAGGCAGACTGGTTACCGAGCTAAGAAATTGCTCATTAATTTCAAGTTTCACATCCCCAACCTTGGCTCAGCAGCCATCGAAGGTTAACGCAAATTGCCGAGCCACGCTAGGGTTATAACCATTGAATTTTCTTATGAACGGGAGCCATCCGAACTTCTCCAGGTTGCTGTAGGCGCCATCGAACATGAGAAATGCTTGGCAACCGTTGGGCTCGACCCTTACGACTGGAGCCATGGCTTGTGTGTATAGTAGGGTTTGAATCGAAAAATACAATACACAGAGTCGAAAATCGTTACGGCTAATAGTTGCAGCGTTCAAAGGGGAATGGATTAATTGTATGCGTGCGAAGGTGGTGGGATTACCACCGCCATGCAGGATAATAATGGCACAGTATAGTGATGTTCCATCCACCATAATATCGTTTAAACCATATGAATCGGCCAACCCAACACTTTGGGCGGTGGATCATTGTATCAACTTGCCATACCATATATTATATCAATGCGCCATTGCATAACTTAGAACCAAAAACCCATAAAACAAACATACGCCAAGTAATGATCCAAATCATAAAATCAAAACCCAAAGTTAAATGTTTATCCAATCGTGCCATCGCATAAGTTCAGACCATTAAATCAAACCAAAATTTTACCCAACGTGATTTCATAACTTCAAACCTTTGTCATTCAACATGAAATCGAATACTCATATATTGATCATGCGCTCATAGCATAATATATAATCAAAGTTTTATAAAACATTGTAACAAAAGATCTTATAAAATCGATAAGTCAAGAGCTCATAACAATAAGGATCATATAAAACCAAAATCAATCACGATCCTTATAAAATCAAATGCAACAAATAAATTTGCATGCTCAATGGCTTATTAATCAAATAAAATCAAAATGCGCAATCAAAGTGAGAGTATATAAACGGACATAGTTTGAAAGAAAACCACTACAACCACTTAATAGCAAACCAATGGTAAGTGCCTTTCAGAAGATGATAACAGTCCAAATAACGATGGAGGGGTTTTCACACTTTCAGTTGTGAAAACTGAAACGAAACCGAATTGCAATTGTCGCAATAAATAAAATGTCTTGTTGCGAAATGCGACGATGACTTGTCATTTAGGAGACAATTAGGTGTAGGCAGATTTTAGGGCGATTAAAAAAAATTGAATTGGCTGCCAACAAGTTGAATCCAAAATTGCTCCTTATCCGACATCTCACTCTTCTTCTTGCCTAGTGCTCCCTTGTGTGGACCTTTTCGTGCCTTTCATGTGGGTGGGTGCACCTCTTTCCAACTCGCCTTGCATTGCGTTTGGGTGCTCTACCTCATTTTTTTTACGATTCCTCTTGTGGGCGCCCCTCTTTCCAGCTTGCCTTACCTTGCCTTATTTTCGTTATGATTCCTCATGTGGCCGACCCTCTTGCCAACTCGCCTTGCATTGCGTTTGGTTGCCCTGCCTCCTTTTCGTTATGATTCCTCATGTGGGTGCCCCTCTTGCAAACTCACCTTGCGTTGAGTTTGGGCACCCAGCCTTACCCACACCATCTTGAAAAAGTTAAGTTGAAGCCAAAATTTCTCCTTATCTGGATTTTGACTCATCTTCTTGCCTAGTTCTCCCTTGTGTGGCCATTTTCGTGCCTTTCATGTGGGTGGGAGCACCTCTTGCCAACTTTCCTTGCATTTTGTTTGGGCACTCTACCTCATTTTTGTTACGATTCCTCTTGTGGGCACCCCTCTTTCCAACTCGCCTTGCCTTGCCTTTGGGAACCCCACCTTGTTTTTGTTGCGATTCCTCATGTGGTCTCCCCTCTTTCCAACTCTCCTTGCATTGCGTTTGTCCACCTTGCCTCCTTTTTATTATGATTCCTCATGTGGGTGCCCCTCTTGAAAACTCACCTTGTGTTGAATTTGGGCACCCAACCTTGCCCATACCGTCTTGAAAAAGTTTATTCGAAGCCAAAATTGCTCTTTATCTGGCATTCAACTCTTCTTCTTTCCTAGTGCTCCCTTGTGTGGCCATTTTTGTGCCTTTCATGTGGGTGGACACGCCTCTTTCCAACTTTCCTTGTGTTGTGTTTGGGTGCTCTACCTCATTTTTGTTACGATTCCTCTTGTGGACGCCTGTCTTGCCAACTCACCTTGCCTTGACTTTGGGTACCTTGCCTTGTTTTCATTACTATTCCTCATGTAGCCTCCCCTCTTGCCAACTCTCCTTGCATTGCATTCGGCTGCCCTACCTCGTTTTTGTTATGATTCCTCATGTGGGCTTACATAGCATTCACCTATAATGTGAGACACAAAATTTCCATAGAGAGAAAATACCTATATATATATATATAATATAAATTTAATAAAACAATAAAACAAACGAAACAAATAAAACTAATAAAAAAACAATACAAACAAAATATGAATGCTCATGCCCATTCATGAGACAGAGTAGTGTGCGCACCCATTCATGAGGGAGGATAGAACCCCTTGAAGTGGTGCAAAACCCCCGAAACCAGGCTGCCATTTGAGCCTAGTGAGAGGGAGGGGAGAACCCCAAAACCTTTCCACCATTTGAGCCTAGCGAGAGGGAGGAGATAACCCCTGTGCAGTGGATATAAGGATGCCCTACACCACAAATAATTGTGATATTCTATCCTAGCACACTTGATCAAGTGACGTCGAGACTAAGGGCGAGGGAGAGGATGGTGAGTACCTCTGCACACTTGAATTTACATTGCTAATTCGAGAATAGTCTTTTTGTTTTTACAAGTTTGAGTTAGTTCAATTTTTGTGTTGGAAGGAGATGGAGATATATCCTTCTTCTCCCCTACCCATACTTGCCTCAAACCCTAGTAGTCTCCCTCACCGAGACACTAAAGGAAGGATGCGAATTTGATGGTTTGGAAATGAGAGCTATCACTAGTCCATGTCTCTAGGGTCTCTTGTGTATTGTCTGCAGCGAATGCCATACCATGGGCATATATTCTGGGAGTTCTCAGTCGTCCAGTTGGAGAGAATTTCCAATGGGTCAGATGTGATGGCCTTCCAAAAATGAAAAAGAGCATTGAGGTCCCTTTTATCAAGGCCATCCATTGATGAGAACATGGATTCACCTTCCTCCATCATGCATTCAAAATCAGAATAAGTATGGGAATACGGTTTCCTCATAGAGGTTGTTGCAGGTAGAGATGCATCCATGCACATAAGAAATGATATCAAAAGAAAAATATCCACTTCTCTCTCTCTCTCTCTCATACAATGTATTTCAAAGCACTCTAAGCTTTGTGTTCTTAGATACACGTATTTCAAATCCTTTTGAAATGTGTGTTCTTAGTTACCCCCCCACACATTTATATATATCAGTTTTTATATTTGAAAGTTTTATGAGGAACAACATTTAAAATCAAGGTCTAGTCCTCTATGTGAAGTGGATCATCCAAGAAGCTTGAAAAACATCTCTATATTCTAAAGACTTTTAATACCAACACTTAATATGACTATAATATACATTGATTGGGGCATTGCTCAATAATGAGGTAATGATGTATTGAGGGTTAGCTTTTGGGGATAAGGTCTCAAATATTTTATAGGGATCTCATTGGGCTTAAGCTCTTGTAGTGTTGCTTTTCCTCTTAACATGAAATTATTATAACTAGAGCACAAGGGAAATGATTAAGTCATGTCAATTATCTTATCCATTTGATTATTCCTTTTCATGACCTAAAATGGTTGTGGATGTAATCAAGATGTCATCAATATACATGGTTATCTTCCATTAACCTCACATGGTGATTTCCATGCCCTTGATATCTGTAGCACCACCACTACAGTTTGCAACCTTTTACTTGCATGGAACTGTCTTAACCTACATGGTGCATTTTTTTAACATGCATTATATGTACAAGTTGATATAATATAAGAGAGCATCAATACATACGTATACTCAAGAACAAATGCAACACACTGAGACGTATAAGAGTTGTTGTCATTGATATCATTTCTTATATGCCAAGTTATGAACCCTTGGATCCTATTTCATTACTATAGCTTTAAATAAGGCAATCATATGCATAATAAGGCATTGGAGTTTGAACTTTGTGGGGAGAGTTTGATGATTTTGCATGGAGTTTGTTGAATTTATGATACTGCACAGAGAAAAAGTGCAAGAAAGTCCTTGAGAATTGCCTCACAATAATACCAGTCTCATTGAATTAAACTCCACAACTTTTTGGTACCTTCAATGAATTGACATGTTTAGATCTGACTAGTCAAAGTGCACTAGGAATTATCCTAGGATGTGGAGTAGGCACTCATCTTTATCCACTAACTAAAGAGAGAGAAAAAAACAACTATTCTCTGTTAGTAATTACATAATCAATAATATCTCTATGATTTATGTTCTCACCCAACTCATCTCTGTCTCTCTTAACAATCATATTTCATGGGCCTATGTGAGAAACATGGGTAGCTACAAGGATAAAGGGATAACAACATTAACATACATGGGATGTGTCAAACCTCTAAATTGTTTTTGGCTTATTTTCCATGCTTTGTGAAAGCCCTCAATGACCTAGAAATGGCATGAGAACATAAAATATTTCATACACGAAAATCTTGGTAGCTAGCAATAAAGAGACAAAAATAAAGGAATGACTATCATTTAAAGAAAAATATAGCCTAGTCATGAACTCCAGAGGCTCTGAAAGCATTCTGTAAGCTATGAATCTATGTATGAATTGGAGTTTTATCATCGATTAAAGGTTCCAAAGGCTATTCTTGTATGACAAAGTCGATGTTTTGTGTGCAACAAAAAATGTAAAGAGAGAACCCATTACTTGCCAGTCTTGGGTACTAACATCACCATGTTTACATCTCTTATGTCTTGGCAAGGTTGAGAATTTCCAGAGAACATAAAAATGTGAAATCCTTATGTGACATTCCTCTTATGAAACAAGGATTTGTATCATTTTTTCTTTATTACATTGTTCTTTTCATTGTTTGACGTGGACAAATTTATTCACAACATGTGGGTTCATAATTAAAAAGAGCCCTTTATGAATGAATTACATGATAAGATATTGGTCAACAAGGTGAATCCCCCGTGATCCTTATGAGTAATTAAGATGTGTATGGTGGTCTCTATAATCATAAAAGTTTACTATGTTAGAAATGATGGCATTTGATTCAATGTTGTATAGGTGTACTAAGTGAACTATGACATTTTCATGGTATTTTTAAAATTTGGGTCATTTTGCTTCCATTTATCTATATAATTAGCTCATATTGTTTTTCATTAGCAGTGCACACATAGTAATCAATCAAGAAATTATTTATTTTCTTGAAACTTCTTTCTCCTTCCCATATCTAGTTTTCATTGAAGTTGAAATTCTTGCATTTCATTTTCCTCTTGCATGGTTTAAAGAGTCGAGTCGAAATGCCATCAATTTCACGACCACTCCTTTGAGTAACAACAACCTAAAATCAAGTGCTAATTAAAATTTATCTAGCAACATTTATAGAGCTCTTCAAACCCATCTTCACTTAGGTGTAGAGCTTTGGAATAGGATTGTGAGAATAAATTTCCTAAGTTGCTAAATAAACATAAAGCTTTGAGTTAGGGAGTGAAATCTAGTTGCTATATCACTGACTTTGGGAAGCCCTTCTAACACAAGGGTCAAGCACGAGGTCACATTGTGGCGAACAAAGTAATCAACCCTACTTTGTTGGTATTGGTGTTGACTTTCAACCGTCCCCCCTCTTCTTTGGTATAGTAGGTGGTACCATAGAGGCCATAATATTTTAGACTTCCTACCCAATGTGACAACACAGGGAAGGTGGTGTTGTACCTGGAATCGACATTGGATAGACTCACTTAGACTCCTTGGAGGCTTTCCCACTACTCGGTGAGGTAACTTGCACCAGGGCGTTAGTTCATTAAGAAGGTTGTCAACGTAACTTTCCCACTCACCGAAACTCATCCCATTCACGCATCGATCCTGCAATGTTGGATTCCATCACCAACTAGCGCTTCTTTGTAAGAAGGTTTGTTTGCATGCTTGACTCCTATATTAATTAGCGCGTGCTAGATAATACAAGTGTGCAAGAGTAACACTATGGAAATGATTATGAGCTTACCGTGATACCAACATGATACTAGTAATGAAGTAGAACCATTGTACTAATTAGTGTTACAGCTTGATAGAACAATGATTATGCATATCCAATTTCATAGATTATTCAAAAATATTGATTAAAGAATAGAGCATTTTAATTGTAATTTTAGAGTAATTCAGTCTTTTGATTTATCTTTTATTTCAAATAGTTCTAGTATTAATGAGAAAAAATTTGTGTTTTTAATGACTAACAGTTTTTCTAATAGAAACAACTTTTGTGTGTGCTTCACTATAGAAACAACTTTTTTTGTGTATCACTAAGATAATCATTGTTATCACACAATTTGTACTTTGATATAAGGAAGGGTAAAAGGAAAGAAAATTGGTGTAACTTGAGGTTATCCTATCACTGACATCTCAATATGATTCCTCTTTATATTTAGGGTTGAAGGCTCAGGGGAGACGTCCCCGGTGAGCTGGGGATTTGAGAAGGCAAGGTCAAAATGGCTATTGAAATGTCCCCTCTCACAAGTCACCATTGATCAGAAAGTCCTGGGTTTATAACCAATGAATTAATAATATATCAAGATGTACCTTCCCGAAACAAAGCAACAAGAAACTGTATATATTGCAAGTACAACTTGTTGGTTAGCACTTCATAAAACCCATAATTTCTCAAGTAAAGAAATTGGTTGATAATGATGAAGTAAATAGAAAATTATAATAGAAATATCAATGAGGAAATACTTCACAATAAGTGCCTTGAAGCAACTTCAAAATGACTGAGAATAATCAGCCATTAACATCATAATACTAGCATTTACTAGAAGCAAACAAGGCAATGCATTACTCAACCTTTTCAATTGCTTTTAAAAGATTTTAATGCTGCAAAGTATGGTTTTAGATTACTTTAGTAACAACAACAATAATGTTAGTAGGTTAGGTTATTCTAGTGTTAGAAGTAGTTAGTGAAAAGCTTAGAGTGTAGGTTTTGATGGTTGTTTTGATCAATCACTCAATAAGAAGTCTTAGACTAGTGACTATAGTGTAAATGGAGTCAATAATATGGCAACAAATGTTGGAGGAAAATGATGATAATAGGAGAGTCAAAGACAAGAGAAATTTATAGTTAGAGTGTTGGTAACCCAAGGCTCCAACTATCAAACCCTAGGGGAAACTAGCTACTAAGGTGTAGGTAACCCTAGGCCTTAGTAGAATTTCCTCCCTCTTTAACTCAAAGATGAAGAAAAAATGGCTAAGATGAAGCAAATTAAACTAGGGTGTTGCAATGGCAAGGCCCTAACAAATGCTTCAATAAAATCAGCCTCTTGACAAGATCTAGTAGGTGAAGGCTTTTAAAGCTAGGACAATAACACATGCTAGTCTTCCTAGGGTTTTAAACAATCAATTTCATAATATTAATGTAAAATGAAAGATAAAATCAATTTAACCATTTGATTAAGAAGAATTGCAGAAATTTAACTTACATACATCAAGAATCATCAAGAAACTTCCACCAAGAAACTTGCCAAAATACTCCAAGATTTAGCCTTCCTACACAAGTGCGCCTAAAATTTGAGCCAAGTAACCCTAGATAGGGTGCAAATTTCAGTCCTCACAAATATGAGTGAAAGATGATGAATAATACAAGGGTTAAGACCCTTTTTTATACAATATCAATGACCAGAATTAGGTCAAAAAGGTCGACATGGCCAGTTACACATAATATCCAGTTTTTACATTAAATGTCATAATAAAACCCTAAATCAAGCTGTAAATATGACATCATGCCCATTTAGGGTGACGTTAGCCCTTCTTAGGGCAACGTTGGCCTCCTGGAGCAAAATGTTAGGCCTCCTTGGGCCTCAGAACCCTACCACACGTTCCACTTGGCACACGACTGCCTCCAAAGCATCCAAAACGTTGGGTGACTTGGGTGACGTCATGGGCATTCAAAGGCCTACATCATGGTGAAAAGGGAAATACCCCCCTAAGTCTAGGCCTATCAGGATGTACCTAGTGGAACGTCCTCCTCTCTCTCTAGTGCAAACCCCTGATCTGTCTCTGCTCCTAGCTGGGGTCTCAACATCTATCTGGTGGGATTTTATCCCTATGGAGGTCCGAACTAATCATCTCCCCATATGTACCTGTCCATTAGGTTTGGCACTGTAACCTAAAAAATTACGCCCTCCATGGGATCATAAGTCACAGGGATCATAGCAATGTCAATCACATCTAATCATCAAGTTATTTAAACATGTGCATGAAACCCCCTTTACTCAGAAAAGTGCTCAAAGAAATTATACTATTCTATAAGCCAAGTTTGGAGGGGATGTTAGGATGTCCTATTGGGATAATGATCATTGGATGTGGGATGTTTCTGGGTGAGGAACAATCCAGGCCATGTAAGTGGATGAGGTGGTAAGGGATGTCTAGGCAATGGGTGCAGTGATAACATGGAAATGTATGGCTTACCCGTGGGTGCCTCTGAAGAGGGTGAGCCGCACCTTGTCATGGATGCAAATGTTTCCAAGCCCATTCATGCTTTTTATATTTTATTCTTATTTTCTTTTTCTTTCAAGAGACTAGTTAGGGGACACTGCCCTGGCATGGTGACCAGTGGTGACAATGTTACCCACAAACATTTCATGGAAATGAGAAGGCTGGCTCGTGATGAGACCCCCTTTATCTTGGATATGCCACCAAGAGCCACTACCCTGGCATGGTGACCAGCTAAATGGTAGTGTCATACCGCTACATGCCCATGGACGTAATAGGTTGGCTCGTGATGAGACCCCCTATCCTCCAACTACGTCTTGTTTTATTATTTTTATGGTTCCCTTTTCTTCTTGTTGAGAAGCATCTTATTTCTTTCTCGGGGATTCCTGGGTGAAGCATATGAAGGTTTCATTATTTTGTATTTTATCTTTTTCCAACTAATTTTACTCTCTAGGCTCTTAGCCCCTTCTTCCTACAAGGTAAGGTACAACCCTTGGCTAGTTTGGCCAACCCAATGCCCAGACCAATGTATGGGATGGATGAGCGGGAAAAGGATGAAAATTGGTAAGTATGGTAGGAGCAGATGGTGACATTTCATGGATCGCCTGGTGGAAACTCAAACCTTATGGGAACCAACTTACTAGGGCATCCTGTCATTCCCCCCCAGTTGTGGTCAAGTGGAAAGGCATAAGGTCCAAGCACATGTTAGAAGAAAAAATAAGTAAATGAACATATTCAAATTCTTTGAGAATCAGAGTGACACATACCATCATAGCCAGAGTCATTAGCTCATGGAGAAAGACCCATTTTTGCTGCAGGACCAGGCTGATGTGATGGATGCTATTGTTGCTGACAAAGTGGAAGTGTTGAAGAAGAAAAGGATGGGCCCTCGAGGGCCATGCTCAAGTCGATCTAGCTCTCGATACTCCATGTCTAGGACCCATGGGCCTCGAGACATAATCTCCTTAGTTATCCCTAGGCTAGGGGATACGAGTCATCATTGAGTTAGTGGAGTCATCTCTAAGTTAGTGGAGTGATGTTAGTTCTCTTTTTGATTTTTCTCTCTTAAATGGTTTTGTAACATTGTATCTCCTAAATCTCTTGTGGCCCTTTAATATTGAACTATGGCCTCCTGTTTCATTTCCTTTAAAACCAGGACTAGTTCCACATCTAAAACCATTTAAGGATGTCTTCTCAACACATATTTCAGATTAGTACTTTCAACCCTCACCTACAAGGTCACGGTAATTTCCTCCTCATTGCATGTATGGTATTCTATCGATCTACTTTCCCCATTTTGTATCCAAAATCATTATATTATCAATTTTATCTTTAGTTTATTCCCTTTTTCCTTCCATATTTTCTCTCAAATTTAAGTTTTCATTTCCTCAACTTTTAATTGTGTCCAAATGTTGCACCCTTTAAATTTAAGACCTTTCTTCTAGGGAAGAGACTACCTGTTCATGTTTCTCCAAGGGTATAACTTATCACCTCTTAGATTCTATTATATCCTTCCATTTAATGATTTCTAGTTTCACATCTAAAACCATTTAAGGATGTCTTCTCAACACATATTTCAGATTAGTACTTTCAACCCTCACCTACAAGGTCATGGTAATTTCCTCCTCCTTGTATGTATGGGATTCTATAGATCTACTTTCCTCATTTTGTATCCAAAATCATTATATTATCAATTTTATCTTTAGTTTATTCCCTTTTTCCTTCCATATTTTCTCTCAAATTTAAGTTTTCATTTCCTCAACTTTTAATTGTGTCCAAATGTTGCACCCTTAAAATTTAAGACCTTTCTTCTAGGGAAGAGACTACATTTTCATGTTTCTCCAAGGGTATAACTTATCACCTATTAGATTCTACTATATCCTTCCATTTAATTATTTCTACCTATGTTTTCTTGATATGTTCCAATAAAGCCCATGTTGTTATGTCAAGAACTCCCATTCTAGTAGGTTCTTGAGTTTTTTTCATACTTGGGATATTTGGTATAGGGACCAGTGAAGGAATATGTGTTTGTTTGGCTACATGGGTCTTTGTCCTTTCTCTAAGTTTCATGATCCTACTAATGTACTCATTTGTTTATAAGGATCATGATTTATATGGGATGATGATCCTCTTATTTCTAGCAATGTGGTAGTAATGTCCTTAATTATGTCCCATGTTTTTGAAAAATAAGTATATTTCTCTCATTGTTCTATCCTCTCAATTTTCCTTCTTTTATTTTTAGTGCTAGTTCCTTGGGGGTTAAGGACCTTATCGACACTCTTATTTTTCAATTTTTATCTAAATTTTAGGGTCTAAATCTATTTATGTGACAATCTATAAAGTGTTTCATCACTGGTCTTCAGAAATCTATCTGAATAAATTTTATGTGATTACCTTGTTAAATCATCACCAATGATTAATTTCACAAGACCGATGTGATAATGCCATTAGCTTCCCTCATTTCACCTTAAAAATAATTTCCTTTATGGATGATAGCAACAAATGTGGAATAATTAATTGGCTAAAATAGTAGAAATGTTTCCAACCAAAGTGTTGAAAATGAACAACAAATTAACTTCTAATTGATACCAATAGTTGTTAGGAATCTCTAAAACTCATAGTTATACCTTTTCCTTGGACTATAGTGACATGTACGGAATCCATCCAAACATTTTCAAAAATCACATCTACATCAAGTATGATTCCCTGCCAATCAGAAGCCACAAAGGAGAATGAACGTTACACTTAAAGACATAGTTAATGTAGGTTTTATATACTCTATCTTAGATAGTGAATGGGTTTTGCCTTTGATTATTGTTCCCAGGGAAGGAGTAACTAGACAATTTGTGTGGACTATAGGGAACTTAATAAATCCACTAGAAAGGAAATGATTCCACTATAGGACTATATGGATAATATTTTTTTAGTAGAATAATTAAGGGATAAGTCTTTCCATCATGCATAATTTTTTTTAAGTGTTTGGTTGGTATTTACATCCTCTTTGCCAAGGTATTCCTGAATTTGTATAGTGTTGGGATACAAATTTTGCATACACTTTGAAAGGAATGTGTTCTTATGCATTTCTTTCAATGATAAAGCATTTTCAAGAGTGATAATAGACTAGATACTAGTTGCAAATACTTCAAGTCTACAAAATGTAGTAAAATACAATGTGGTTCTACTTCTGGATTATCCTCAAAAGTTTCTCAAAAGGTTCCAAAATATATTCACTGAGAATGTTGGCTCCAATCTTCTGATATATGTATTTAGGTTTGAGAAAATCAATATAACATGAAGTATCTAATGGCATACCTTTAAACCATTTTTATCCCTGCATAGGAATCTCCATCGCAACTGATATGGTTTCCTCTGACACTTGAAAAGTGATCCCTGCAATAGTTGCAATGACACCATTAAAGTTAAGAGAAATCTGCTTGGTTAGCTACGAATTATACCCTTGAACCTTTTCATAGAATCCTATCGATCCGTCTTGTTCAAAGGACACTATGATCGTCAAGTCTGTGTTTACTAACTTTAAATTATGTTTCTCAAACCTCACGACTTTCCCGCTTCTTTCATTCTTTCTTTTTCGTTGAGGAGTTTTCATGACGCTGATATATGTCAATTGCAGGTGTGCAACAATATATTGTAATAGCCTCTGCGTAGTGAAAAAGGGAACAACAACCTGACAAAAAATGAGAGAAATAACCTCTGCGCAACGAATGAGAATAGTGACTTTTTCACGGTGCACGGGAAAAGGTAACAACAAGAAACTCCGTGCATCAAACAAATCAATGGCAGGAAACTAGGTGCAGCGTAAAACTTGGTACATTAGTAAACAACAAGGGAAAATTTCGACGCAACGAAAAAATCAACGCAACAATAAATAATAACGGAAAACTTCGATGCAGTGGAAAACTCGACACAACGATAAACAACAATGGAAAACTTGGCGCACGAGTAAAACTCGGCGCAACGATAAATAACAACGGAAAACTTGGCGCATGAGTAGGTAGTAAGAATTTAGCTCAAAAGAAAGAAAATTGTTTGTGTGAAAAACAAATTCATTCCAGAAGCTAATTTGCAATGGGCTCAAAGAAAATCTCTTGAACAATGATTGAAATCAATGGAGGATACACAACAAAAACAGAGTGGAAGATTTACGTAGCGACTGGAAACACACAATCTTTACATAACAGAGGGCTTTAGAGCTTATTAGAAAGGCTATGGACCATGCACAAGTCTTGAAGGTGATGGAGAAAAATGAAAGGTGGCTAATATTTATGCTCGAATGGATAAGGAACGAAATTATGAAAAGGGACAGAATATCCATAGTGACAAGATGTTTTAAGGAAAGTTAAATATTTGCGCAACGAACTTGCATAGTGGGTACACCTTTGAAGTTCACAATGGTACAAATGATATTGAGTGCCATTATTATTCCCTTTTATAACCTTATGATTAGGTAATGATGAACCATAATATATTTTGACATGACATTCATCCTAACCACTTGATTTGACCTTGGTAAATAATTTCCCACTTTTGAACATGACTTGAGTCTTAGGAAAGTAGACCTTTACAACTTAAACATGATGAACCTTACACTCTTGAATTTCTTGCCTTTGTGATAGTGTTTAATGAAAAAGAAAATACACACTTTAAAGAAACTTATGGCTAAACCCCTTACTTGAAATTTCAATCCATTCTTTATTTGGTCATTGAACTCATAAACTTTGACACACTAACTATGACTCATCTAGGAAAGTCTTGATTTTTCCCAAGATCATGACATGACTTTGAATTGTTTTTGGACAAACCTCTAAATCTAGCTACAAAAATCATGGTGCTAACAACTAGATCCAATGGGGATGTTATCCTCCCAGTTAGGTAGGAAAGAACAGTAGACCAAGTGCCTGACCATTGTGATTTATTTGACTCAAAGACTCTAAACTGACAAACAAACTTATTTACAGGATTCTCTTGTCACAACTTTGACTAAACTCAGCATAAACTTGGGGCCTTCACTTCAGGATTCAATTTTCTGTTGATTATTGAGTTGAAATGCTTCGTCTGAAAATAAAATGGTTATTTACAATGACATGGAGAGATTGATTTTTTTTTAAAGAAAGATAGTGTTTGAGAAACCTGCCATTCACAGGTCCTCCACCAATGGGATATCCATTAAGCTCTTGTATAAAATATGCATTGTTCCCATGATATGGAACAATCATGAATGGTCCCAGCCAAATATGATCAAACTTCCCATGTTTCCCTCTATATTCATTCCTTGTGTCCCACTTCAGTACCAAATCATCCACCTTGAAATCATCTTCCTTAGTATGTCTGTCAAAGGCTCTTTTCATTTTATCTTGGTGCAGTTGTGAGTTGTTGAAGACATGTTCTCTCATTTGCTGCACATGGATTAATTGGTTTATCCTCCTTAGAGTATCATTTGGTTCAGCTTCCTGTTCTTGCAACAGTCTCATCACTGGCAGTCCTTACGAGGTAGGAAAAATTGTCTATGTACCATATACAATCTGAAAAGGTGATGTAGAAATAGACCTTTTAGTGGTGATCTTATCATCCCATAATGCATAGATAATCTTTTTGTGCCAAGCTTTCTTATTTTCTTGTAGAAGCTTCTTAATAATTCTGGTCAAGCTTTTGTTGGATGACTTAGGCAACCCATTACTCTGTGGGTGATAAGATGTGGAATGACCAAGAGTTATATTATAGTCACTACAAAAGTTATGCATTCTCTTGGACTTGAATGTTGCTGCATTGTCGATAATGATTTTGATTGGACAACCAAATCTAGACAAAATATTGCTTTCTAAAAATTGAATGATAATAGTATTAATATCTTTCCTTGTGGGGACTACTTCAATCCATTTGGTGAAGTAGTATGTGACTCTTAGTATCCACCTATGCTGAGCTGAGGATGGCAGATGAATCTCTCCCATAAAATCAAGGCCCCATTGCATGAATGGTGCTTCAAAAAAGATAGGCATTAAAGGTAAAGGATGTAGTTTTCTTTTTCCATAAAAAATATGGCATTCATGGCAGCTGGAAACTTCCTTGTATACATCAAAAAAAATACTGGGCCAATAGAACCCTGCCCTCAAGATTTTGTGCGCAGTGGTATTCCAATAATGGTGCCCTCCATAGTCACCTTTGTGAAACTCTTTGATATCTTTTTTCACCTCTTCCTCCAGCAAACAATTTATCAAGATTCCCCCTGGATCTTTCTAATATAGAGAATGGTTCAGAATGCAAAACTTTGTTGCTTTCAACTTCAAAAATCTGTCTTTGGTTTTGCTTAACTCAGGAGGAGCTTGTATATTTCTTACAACATAAATAATATCAACATACCAAGGAGTATCAAGGAATTTTTGGGATATCTTTGGGACTTTTTCTTCTTCTGAATTTGCTGATAAGTCAGCAATGAAATTGATTCCAAAGACATCCCAATTGGACTGCGCAATCAAATTTGCAAGTCCCTGGCCTTTAATCATCTTTGTAGGTTTGATCTCGAGGTCATACTTCAATATCACAACTATCCATTTTCCCCTTTTCCCTTCAGGATCAGGCTGAGTCAAAATGTATTTTACATAATTGTTAGGCACATAAGCAATGGCATGGGAATGCAAGATATAAGTTCTAAATTAGTTAAGGGTCTTCACCAAGGCATATGCATTATTTTCCATGATGTCATACCTTAGTGGGGAGTCTCTCAATATCTTTCTATAATAGGCTACGGGCCTTTCAAAGTTTTGTTCATCTTTTTTCAACAAAACACCAACAATGATGTGTTCTGAAGCAAAAGAAAACAAGATAAACTCTTTTGCAAAATTCGGGCTAGCCAACACTGGAGCTTTGATCAGTGCCACTTTAATATCTTCAAAAGACTTCCTAGCTTCAGGAGTCCATTTTATTTCATTCCCTTTCCTGAGCATATTTGTGATATACTTTATGATTTCATCAAAGTTAGGAATAAACCTTATCAAAAAATTTACTTTTCCTAGGAAATAATGTACCTAATTCTTGCTCCTGGGTGTGCCAATCTTCAGAATTGATTCCACTCTTTTGGGTTCTATATTTATCCCTTCCTTTGAAATGATGTTTCCAAGAAATTTTCCTTCTTGCATTCCAAAATTTGACTTTTTTGGATTCAATGAGATTCCAAACTTTCTACATTTCTGAAAAACCCTTCTTAGATGTTTGAGCTCTTAATCATCAGAATATGAAAATACAGTGATATCATCTAAGTAAATAACAATAAACTTATCTTTCTCATCGACAAAGGCTATTTCCATGGCCCTTTGGAAAGTTTCCCCTGCATTCATAATCCCAAAAGGCATTTTTGCATACATGAAGGTGCCCCAAGGTGTTGTAAAACTTGTCTTCTCTTAGTCATCATGATGCACCATGATTTGGTTGTATCCAGATAAACCATCAAGCATTGATATCTTCTGAGATCCAACCACCTGATGTAGGATGTAATCCATCTTAGGAAGTGGATAATTTTCTTTGAGAGACACCCTGTTTAGATTCTGAAAGTCTACACACAACTTGATCTCGCCACGTTTCTTTCTAACAGAAACTAGGTTAGCCACCCACTTGGAAAATATTAAGGACACTATAATTTTGGCATCAAACAACTTCCTTACCTCCTTTTCAATCAATGGAAACAACATAGGTTTTATTCTTCTCAACTTTTTCTTGAAGGGTTTATGATCATCCTTGATTGGAATCACATGTTGAATTACCTTAGTATCATAGACCTTTAAATCTTCATAACTCCATGCAAAGACATCAGGGAGATCCTTCATTAGGCTGATATACCTCTGTTTAATCTCTGGACTGAGTTTTTGGACAATTTTATGATTTTGGGATCCTTCTGAGTTCCAATGTTGCAATCTTCTATGTCCTCGTCATTTGCAGTGATTTTAGGATTTCTGGCTACATCGTTGTTGTCAAAAAGCTTTTCAATTGGGACCAAGCCTTATGGAATAATGTTATTTTTGAGCTGCACTATATCTCTTCCAGCAATTTGATTTTTAAAAAGGTCATCATTGTTGAACACAGTTTCATCTTCATTCTCTTCACAACAACATTCATCATCAATATTTGAATTAGTAAATTCATCACTCATCTGAAGGAATCTTTCTACCCGTAATGCCCTGTATTTTGACCTTAGACATTTAGAACTTTGATTTTTCTCATCTTAGTAAGTCATTTCTTAATAACTATTTAGACTCGATAATGTTGAAATAGACATGTGATAAGTGTACATCTGGATCTATTTATGTGTCACATAATATTGTTTTTACAGATATATGTTCATGATCATGATCATTATGTGATTTGGTTAAACATGCAAATTTAAATGTGGAATTTTAGTACAATGGATACTAGTTCAAATTTATGTTGTGAATGTATAATAGATGTTAGACATGTTGTAAATAAGCATGCATTTCATAATTGAATGTCAATACAAAAATAGATGATCATATGAAATATGTGATGTATTTGCATGGATATGAGTATTGGTGAACTAACCTACAGGTTGATAAGCTATGTGATAGCCAAATGACTATAGTGCTAAGGTAACTTGGATGTCATAGACATCAAGAAGACAATATATGATACAAGTTGTACTTATTAATTAATTTATGTTTCGAAATATTGCTATGATATGTGGTAGGTGTGGTTTTGATAGGACACATAACTTGCCTAGAGTGGTTGTTTTATGATGTGACTCTAAGAACAGTAGTTGCATGGTATGGGTTGATGTAGGGTGTTGACCCTAGTTCTATGAGGAGGGGTGGAGGTATTTCCCACCGTTTATCCTCTGAAACCTAGAGTCGTGGGAGGGTTGTGTGAAGTCACGCTCCCTTGGACGTGTGATGGTGACTGCTAGTTACCTGTTGGGGAAGCTTGGTCGAGATGTATGACACTTCCTCTTACGAGTTCTATCTGGAGTTAGGTCAATATAGTTGATGCTCCAGCTTATTCCAATAGAGGAAATGATAGGATGGAAGATGGAAGTAGGTTAGGAAGGAATGATGCTTCGATGTTAGTTGAGAATACTTATTGAGGAATAGAGATGCCACTATTGTTTACTCACCTGGTTCCTACCATGTTTAAAACCCTCTTTTGATTTCCTATTGATATTTTAAGTGTGATAATGAGTTATTGATGAATTGGTGTAATTTCATTCTTTAAGATTATTAAATGATGCATTACTTGATCTGTTATCCTACATATCTTGGTGTGATCATATATGAACTATGCACTAGAGAAAATGGTTGTTTATCGTTAGTACATGCATGAGATATGTGTCTGCTAGCTACACACACATACCCTACACATGTACACTAGTACAATTAATTAATGTATTAATTATTAAAGTAGATTATTAACTATTTAATTGAATGTTTATTGATTATGTAAATTATATTGCATACAAAATATCTAGAAGCATTAAATACCTTCTTTGACTTTGATTGATGGTTGATATCATGAATTAAATGAGCATGGTGGATTGTCATGTACATTTTGGAGAAAATTGTCAAATTTCATTTATTAGCTAGCATGAGAAGAAAGACTTTGCATTTTATTTATTGTTGTTTAATGCAAGTCATTTATATTTTAGTTTTATTTCAATATTTTCCCAAAAGATCTAGATAAGGGAGGTTGATGGATAATAATGAGGGTGGTTGAGGAGACTTGGGGAATGGTGTATGGAAACTTGATAAATAGGGGGGATTTTGGGAGGTTTTGAGCATGACGAGAGGTTGTGAAATCTTTGGAAGATATATTTATTATGATGGTTTTATTTGAGCATTTGTAATTTGTTGTTCTTGGAGTCACAGGCACAGAGGGCCAATAAACCAAAAGGTTTCTTGGAGCTAGGAAGCTGGCTCGGCTCCTAGTTGGTTGGGAGGATTCTGTTGTTTCACTGTGGGCAAGCAGGAAAACAATGGTTGGAATCATCTTCCTACTACTAGAAAATATACATTGCAATTGATGAGCTTCAACAGACCATGGAGGAGGTATTTTTATTGGTATTTTGTTGTACTTTTGTTTTAAGTTTTAAATCTTAGACTTAACATATTACTTATTTCATCATGGTATTTATAGTTATCATTGAGAAAATGTAAAAGAGTTGTGGAAATGAAAATCAATGAAATTATGTTAAATCAAAGTTGTTAATGCATATGTATTTAATGAGTGATTAATTGTCTAACATCCTAGATGGGTGTTACACTACTTGTTTGTCATCTTCAAATATTTGCCAATATTTAATGTTGTCAAGAACTACTGGCCTATGATTGACCTCAATTTCATACTTTTTATTTGGAAAAATTAGAATTTTGAAGAACAGAGTCTGAAGTGGCTAAAGCATCTACAATTTGATCCCCCCCCTAGGAATCACTGATAAATTGTATTATGAAAACTCTTCAAGAAGATCAAGTACTAAATCTTAGACTTAACATATTACTTATTTCATCATGTTATTTATAGTTATCATTGAGAAAATGTAAAAGAGTTGTGGAAATGAAAATCAATGAAATAATGTTAAATCAAAGTTGTTAATGCATATGTATTTAATGAGTGATTAATTGTCTAACATCCTAGATGGGTGTTACACTACTTGTTTGTCATCTTCAAATATTTGCCAATATTTAATGTTGTCAAGAACTGTTGGCCTATGATTGACCTCAATTTCATACTTTTTATTTGGAAAAATTAGAATTTTGAAGAACAGAGGCTGAAGTGGCTAAAGCATCTACAATTTGATTCCCCCCCTAGGAATCACTGATAAATTGTATTATGAAAACTCTTCAAGAAGATCAAGTACTAAAATCCTATATGTCCTCAATCTAGGATGCTTGGACTGATATATTCCCTTTACTTGATTAATAACAATCTCAAAATCTCCATGTACAACTATCCTCCTAGCACCCAATTCTTTTAAAGTCTTCAATCCCAAAATCAGTGCCTCATATTCAGTCATGTTATCGGTGCAATCAAAAGAAATTTGGTAAGAACAAAGTTTTGTACCTATCTTGGGAGGGTTAATCCACACACCATCTCCTACCCCTTCTCTACTAGCAGTTCCATCAAAGCTCATATTCCACATCTCATCCTCTGCATTGTTTTGTTGATTTGTAATTTCCTCTGTTTGATGATCAGATTTGTCTTTGATGGCCATGACAGTGGTTGGCTCCTCCTCTTCAAAACTCAAGTCATTATAGAAAATAGAGGAACCATCCTCATTATCTACAAAGTAAATGGGATGGTTTTTTGGTTGAATTTTTCTACTCACCATGTACTTAAGAAACACTTATTTGTACAACCTCCTTTCTTGGCAAAAAAAAGGGATAGTAGCATATGACATATCCATTTGCAAAGTCCCTTTCAACTTTGTAGCCCAAGATCTAGATAACAACATGTCAAATTTAGGAGGGATGTCAGCAACCACCACATCCATGATCAAATTTTTTGATGGAATTTGAGACAATGATACAACCAGATATTTGATTAAACCCAAGAATTTCACCTTCCTTGAGTTAAAAGAGAAAAGATCCTTGTAAGGTCTTGTAATATCTAGGCCCAACTCATCCATGACTACCTTGGGCATCAGATTATGTGATGCTCCTAAATCTAACATGGCATTATGTAAAGTCATGTCATGAATTTTAAGACTAACATAGAAAGGAGGGACATCATCAACATCACCACTCTCCTCCACACGTGGGCCAAACAAGATAGCAGGGTGATCATCTTATACATTCAAGGTGTCAAGGGCTTCTTCCATTTTGAGAATTTTAATGATCTGATTTATATATTCACCATTCTTAATCAGCTCATTGAATGGAACATAAATTTTGATTTTAGCCATTTCACTTTCAAAATTAAAAGGATATGGGGATTTTTCTACCTCTTTGATGACTGCTTCCTTTCTTGCCTCAAGTATCTTCTTTGTGGGTTGTTCTTTGGATTTTATTTTCTCCATTGCATCCTTTTTTGAATTATATTTCTTAGGTTGGCTTGAAGAATGTGTAATTATTTGAAGTTCCCTTGTAGAATTTTCCTTTGGAGGATTTGTAGGAACCTTTTTGCTTATGAGGTTATACTGTTTCTAAAGCTGCATAATAGCATTTTGATATCCCTTCTTAAACTCTTATGTTTCCAATGACAACATATCATCATTATCCTGCATAAACTTATCATTTGCATCCATAAATTGATCATGTTCTTCTTTAATTAAGAACACATTAGTTATGTATCATCACAACAATGCATATTGTCTTCAATTGTTTGATCAAAATATTCATTTACATAGTTGTTTTGGAAAGGAGGTTTTATTTGTTGATCACCCTTATTTCTCTGGTCTCTTTTTCTGATCTATGGAACTGGAGCTCTTCTAAAATTTTGATTTATGCGCTGAAAATCAGTTTGATCCCTGGTGGCATGCTTATTCTCCAAGGACATTCTTTCCATGAATCTTTCCATAGTTTTCATCATCAAATAAAATTTCTCATCTGATGATTGAGAAGTTGAGGGTTGGGCTTCTCATTGGGCCTTCTTCACCTCTTTGTCGGGATTATGTTAGATCTTCCCTGATGCCATCAGATTTACCTCTACTTCAATTGCATCACTCATCATATCATCTAATGTATTGGATCTCCTTTCTCTTAAAAACAAAGAAAAGTCACTGTCAAAAGAATCAGCATATCGAAGTTGGGCAGCTCCAGGAGGAGGTTTTACTTCAGTAGGAATTGAATTGTAAAATTTCATAAATATGGTTGAAAACTCTTGTACTGTTTCATTAGGTGATCTTTTTATGTTATTGTATTGAGTTAGAAACCGAAGAGGATTCTTTTTGTCACCCCACCTTGCAAGGAAAAATGTTTCAAAAGCTGCAAAGTCAGGGATTATTGGCACAGGGGAAGACCCAGGGTTCAACGCTCAAGAGCGCACTAACAAAGCCCTAACTACCGACCCTTTTGACAACACCTGCGAAGAAGATGAAGTCTCACCCGAGGTAGAGGCAGGGGTGGTTGCAGGACTCCAGTGTCTGCAACCTTAGCTGGGACACAGATCTGTGATTATAACACGTTATCAAAGCACTTAGTAGTTAACATTCATCAACATCTAGTTCTTAGTTACATCGCAGTTAAATCATACTCTCAACGCAGATAAAACCTAAACTACAAAGCATCATAGTGTTCCACCAGATCTACTGTATCCAAGAACTAAGCACATCCACTTAAACCAGATCTAGCATTCATCTCTAGTATTAAGAAAATAACATCGATAGATCTATCTATCATTCATATATATCAAAGCACTAAGCAAGTAAACATATAAACACATCAATACATCACATCAAGCATAGGAACACAACATGTACATGGTTCACCCCCACCCTGGGGCTATGTCCACCAACTCTTCATCTTCTTTATTAGTTCCTGTCAATCCCTTACATGCACAAAGCCTCAAAACCAGCTCCGCAGAGGACATGAGATCTGCACACCTCGCTAGATCCTCCTTCCCTGGGTTACAACACAAGGTCTCTTCACAATCTCTTACATTCACTTGCACTCAACCTTGCAAGTCTCACATAGCATGCACATAGCACTTAAAATCCTTCGATCACATTGATCAAACTTAAAAACTTAGCACCTAGCACCATATCACATAGATACGCTACTCCTTACATCGCCTAGATTCTATTTATATATTACAAAATCGGGCCTAAACATGGGTAAACCCATGGGCTGACATTCTCATACCTGTTACATAATCCCAAAACCCAAAAAACCCTAAAAGGGGGTCGAGATCCCGCGATCTCTGCTTCACCTTGCGCTCTGCCTTTGACAGCCTGTCGAAGTCCCAAAAATAGGTCAAACATGACCAAGAATCCTTAAAACTTGGTCAAGGGCCAACAGGCCCCCAACACTCACCTGTGACTCGTCCCGCGTCACTCTGATCTGGGTAGCTCTGCTTCAAAATCCTCAAGCTTGGTTCAAGTTTATTTGACTTGTTGTTGTGCCACGACCTCTTGTTCAATGAACTCTTGGATGACTGCTTCGTTGACAGGTCCCTCTAGGCGTTGTTCAGCTGCAGTGACAAATTTCTCCAGTTCTTCTCCTCAGCCTTCGATCTTTGTGAACAATTGGTAAGCCTCATCCTGTATGGGTTGGATCCTCTGAGTCACTTCCATAATTATTCTCTGAATGGTATGGATCTACTGCTGGGAAATGCGCTGCTCTTGGGATCACTTCATCCTTTCAACAACTGACAGGGGCTTCAACTGTGCCTGTATTATTTCTGCTTGCTGGTTCGCCTCCTAGAGCTGCGACTCCAATGCCTTTAGTTCTAGATTCTCAGTGATTTTCTCATAGGTCTGGGTACTGCAATCACTGAGTTGCTTACATTCCATGGCGAGGGATTTGATTCACTCAACTATGCTTCGAGCAGTTGCTTCTCTTTGATCCCTCACATCCTGCGGGGTGTTGGTCACTGCACGGAGCTCTAAGTCTACTATTCTTTGTTGTAGCTGCTAGATATCTTCTATGAGATTCTCTACTTGATGTGTGACTCAGTCTTTTGCTTGTGGCTCTAATCTTGTCATAGAGTGGAGTGCTTTGTTGATTGCTTGAGTCTTGGACCTCTGTAGTCTTCTTCCTTCTGCTAGTTCTGGGTGTATCATGTTCTTTTTGCATGGTCTCCGGGATGTTAGTGTCATATATCTCTGTAGAGTCTGCAGGGATAAGGAGGTCTACCGACCAGTCCTTAGTGATCTCCTCAAGTTCCTCTTCCGTGAGCTTGTAGTACAACTGAAGTTGCTCCTTATGTTCATCTGCTCGCGTTGTAATATAGATGAAGTGTCGATCTGCGCGAAACTTCATCAGGGGTCAAAACTGTTGTAGGGTGTTCAGAGTCATACGAGGTTCATCTTTGATGGCTATCTTCAGCTGGAGGTAATATGTGTGAAAAAATGCGTTTGACTACCACTGCTTACTCATATCACTCGAGTACCAGAGCGTGGTGAACTTCGCAGCAAGCGACTCGAATGGCTCGATGTCCGGGAAGGTCACACCTTTCAACATTTCCCAAGCCACAAACATGATGAGAATCAGGAGCTAGCTTAAATGGAATTCATAGCCCTGATCCTGTGCTTTGCGGTAGTCCAGTTCAAGTTGATTAACTAGGTACTTCGCCTAGTTCATCTGTAGACCTTCCACACACTTCCCTGCAAGGTCAACAACAAAGCCTGTGACCTGCGTGGGTCAGTTCTTCCTTACTAGCTTCCCTGTGATTAATTGGCATGCTAGGTGCACTGCGCCATTTTGTATAGAAGCTACCTTGTAGCCTCGCATCCCCTTCTCAACATCTCTGTATGTATCCTTGATATTTTGTACTAGTGCGCGATCTATGGATTTTCCTGGATAGAAGTCTTGCGGATCAGGTCCTTGCATACTCAATCTTGTGATCCTATGGATCAGCGTTGGATCGACTATGATACAGTGGTCTAGCCATAAGTAGTTGCCATGGTAACATGAAAGTAGTAGCTTGACACAGGCGTTCACTTCCTGGTGCCTTATGAAGTGTGGTATTTTCATTATATTCAACAAGGTGGACTGCATGAGGTTCATCGTCCACGGCTGGAGGATTATCTTTGATTTCTTCCCCTTTGTCTTGGTCAAGTGTTTATACGGGGCAAGCATACTATGGTTCTTTTGATATCCTAGGTTGAAATCGCTAAACTTCAACATTGCAATCTTGTCCTGTTATGTTCGAACTGTGCATATCCCCTTCAGGAGGTACGCAGTGACCATGGTGTACTCGAAATATCTTGGCACACTATCACGACTCACCGCTCTGGCCAGAGGCAAGATGTATTCGGGCAATATGGTCGGGATCAATTTCGCATTTTCTAGGTCATCTTTGTGCTTGGTTCTCTTCTCTGCTGATGGTTGGAATGGTCTGACTCCACGAGCAGTCGACAGAGAGGCTTGCACTCCTCTCGTCGATGACGCTTGTACACCCATAGACATTACTCTTTCATTCATGAGGTCGATGAGTACCTCCTTCACAGACTCTTCAATTGCGCTAAGTTTTTCATACATACGTGCTCATGATTTAATATCTCAGGTTGGAAGAGTAACGAGTCAATGCAACAGGATGGATGAAGACAGTGTGATGATCACTGTGAAAAATAAACTAATATTCAAGCTCATATAATCACGGTTGGAAAAAGTGTTCTCTGTGCATGGACCGATGGAATAAATAGATAACAAGGCAACAGATCTCTTGCAACGAGCAAGCAGCCTTCATTAACTCAGTTATGTCCATTACGACGTGGTCCCAATGGTCTTGTGGTGAGTTGTCTGACCATAAATGTCTTTCTACTCATTCAGGGCATCGGTCTAATGGTTATACTAACTCCAACGACTATATTTCTTCACCATGGCGAAGTGCCACGTGACGTTGTTCTGATATCCCGACGAAGTTCCAATTTTACAAATTTTCCTTCTGCGAAGTTCCCTCTAGAACCTTTTGTAACTTTTCGATCTTAGCTCTCTTCTTACTTAGTTTTGTATCCTTCTTTCCAGTGAGTTTCATCTCGATATTCCTTTTTCCATTCTGATTCTTATCTCCTCTTGGCATAGTAACTTCGCGTTGTTGAGATTCTTTCCTAGGATTCAAGGGTAATACTTCTTCTTTATCTGGGGTAGGTATTTCAATTTTCTGTGAGTCTTGTTGTGTCCTTGCAACTTCGACATCCAAATCTCTGGTGTTAAATAAATTTTCTCTATTCTTTTGTTCTTCAATCAAGTGTGTGATCCTCCTAGTCATGAAATATTTTAATTCTTGCTTCTTCTGCTCTAAGACTTCTTCTTCCTTCCTTCCGGCCCGATCTCTTTCAATCCAAGGTTTTCCTAGTAATATAGAAAATGGAGTGTTGTTCTCAATGAATTTAACAATCTCAAAATATTTCTCTGTCGAAGTTCCATGAGCATTTATAGATGTTTGAGTGAGATTTCCACACAGGGTTATCAGTTTTCCTCTGAATAATCCTATTCCTCCCAATGAAGGAATCATAGCAGGCTTTCCTAAAGTTTCCCAAGTTCTTTCTTTCATAATATTCACCTGTGTTTCCTCATCTAGAACACAGTCAATGTCGAAGTCTCCTATTCTTGCTTCTATGTACTCTTTTTCTTTGAAGATCTCTGATAAGTTGATATTTCTTTGATCATTCGGGGTTTCTTTCATTTGTAGCAATACTTGCTCTGATTCCTTCTGGGGTTCTGCCATAATATTAGTTTCTGGATCTTCCTTAGGGTTTTCTTGTCTCATATTCATTCTTTCAAGCTTAGAAATCATTCTAGGGAAATCTAAAACTTCATGGTCCATATATTTACAACATAGACAACTAGGTCTTCTACCAGAGCATTCCTTAGCCATATGTCTTGGTCTTCTGCAACTGTAAAAAAGGGTTAATCCTTGTTTACTTTTAAATGATCCCCAACCTTTCCTATACTGCGCACTAGGATCATAGTATCTAACCTACAAAAAATTCTTTCTAGGATCATGCATCCACTGGTTAGTCCAAACATTCTTTCTATGCATAGGAATAACATATGTTTCACTATTCTTATCAGATATACTCATATCAAATCTTATTTCATCTATCAGTGCCCTAGTTTTCAAGCTAGGACAAATCTTATCAAACATACCTAGATCCATACTTTAGAAACAAAAATTTCCACTTATCTTACTTCTACAGAGCACAAAGATTACATATCTTACCTCTTTTTTCAGATCTTACCTCTTTAGTCTCACCTTTATGAAGGCACAGAGCTTCCAGATCTTACCTCTTTTCTTCAGATCTGATTCTTCTTCTTAGCATGGAGCTTCACATGTCAAGTAGAATGTTGCGCACTAGGGAAATAGATCTACGCACAGAGCTTTCACAGTTTCAGGTCAGATCTTTGCACAAATATTCTTCTTCCTCTTTTCCCAACAATCACAGTTTCAGTTCAGATCTTTGCACAAAGCTTCTTCTTCCTTAGTTCCTAGCAATCATAGTTTTAGGTCCCGACAATGGAACCATTTGTTGGATTAGGGGAATACCCAGGGTTTAACACTCAAGAGCGCACCAAAAAATCCCTAACTACTGGCCCTTTCGGTAACACCTGCAAAGCAGATGAAGTCTCACTCGAGGTAGAGGTAGGGGTGGTTGCAGGACTCCAGTGTCTGCAACCTTAGCTGGGACACAGATTTGTGATTATAGCACCTTATCAAAGCACTTAGCAGTTAACATTCATCAACATCTAGTTCTTAGTTACAACGCAGTTAAATCCTACTCTCAGTGTAGATAAACCCTAAACTACAGAGAATCACAGTGGTCCACTAGATCTACTGTATCCAAGCACTAAGCACATCCACTTAAACCAGATCTAGCATTCATCTCTAGTATTAAGAACATAGCATCAATATATCTATCTATCATTCATCTATATCAAAGCACTAAGCAAGTAAATATATAAACACATCAATACATCACACCAAGCATAACAACACAACATGTACATGGTTCACCCCCACCCTAGGGCTATGTCCACCAACTCTTCGTCTTCTTTATTAGTTCTTGTCAATCCTTTACATGCACAAAGCCTCAAAACCAGATCCACAGAGGATAGGAGATTTGCGCACCTTGCTAGATCCTCCTTCCCTAGGTTACATCACAAGGTCTCTTCACAATCTCTTACATTCACTTGCACTGAGCCTTGCAAGTCTCATACATCATGCACAGAGAACTTACAGTCCTTCGATCACATAGATCGAACTTAAAAACTTAGCACCTAGCACCATATCACATAGATATGCTACTCCTTGCATCACCTAGCTTCTATTTATATATTACAAAATCGGTCCTAAACATGGGTAAACCCATGGACCGACATTCCCATACCCGTTACATAATCCAAAAACCCAAAAACCCCTAAAAAGGGGCCGAAATCCTGTGATCTCTACTTCGTCTTGCGTTCCGCCTTTGACAGCCCGTCAAAGTCCAAAAAATAGGTCAAACGTGACCAAGAATCCTCAAAACTTGGTCAAGGGACAACATGGATACTTATTGTAGGAAGAGATTTAAACCATTTTTTGACTTCTCCTGAAAGACTTTGTGTGAACAACCTGAGTTTTGCATCCTCATGATCTACCTCCTCTAGGTCAACAAAATCATTGAACCAATCTAAGTGCCTTTGGGTTGATACATTTTCTTTAACATTGAATGATTTGATTCTCTGATTATAATTTTGGGGTAAATCATGCAACTGGGTAGGAAAGGCAAGAGGAGAAAATCTGGCTTCCATGGCTCTAGGAGGATTTTGGACTATCTGAATAGTTTGAGTGGGGACAGTCTGAATATGAATAGTATAAATGGGGACAGTGGGAATCAAATACTGGAATTTATTCTCATCAAAGATAATTTCATTCAACTTAGATTCTGATCTAGATCTGAAAATGGTTTGTTCAAATTTTAAATCAAAGTCAAGGTCATCGATACTTTTTAATCCGTCTTTGGGTAAAGATATATTTATGTCTAGGAAAGAAAATGATTTGACTGCCTTTTCTTTTTTTGTGTGTAAGAGCTTCTCAGGATCAAACACAAATGTTATGGGTTCTGGATCAAGGTTCCTTCTAGTGTGAATTCTCTTAGGAGACAAGATTTCTTATTTTCTCAAAAAAAAAAATTATGCTACTGATCTTATTAAATGAAGTTTCCAGGGTAAGAATAGTTCAACCAAAAAAAAGGTGTATGATTCATTGTTACCGTCAAGAATAATATCTAAATCTTTTATTTGTTATTTCCCAGGGAAAATATTCAATTTATTCCTCGGCAACGACGCCAAAATTTTAACTTTAAGTAAATTGTTGGGTTGAAGAAACAATCTACAAAGGTAACCTACAAACCAACTTTAAGACTGGAAACTAGCCTTTCCAATCTAGAGAGGGCTCTCTCTGAGACTTGATCTATGATAGAGAGGTTGCTTTAAATTGATGGCTAGATTTAGAATTTTGAGATAACTTTTCAAGGTTTGCTAACAAAAAGGTATAGTATTTCTAGGGCTATGGAGTCAACCCCTGAAAACAAAGAAAACAATGATTGGTAGATAGAAATCCTCAAAGGAAAAAAGGCTAAATAAGGTGATGAACTTCAATGTTTAGTTTGATCATGTAGGGTGAAAGAAGAAAAGGAACACATAACATAATCAAAGCATCACAAAGGATGAATTCTGACCTTAGTTAAGAAGATAGACATAATTTAAATCAGTTAAGTCTAGAGAACCATTAGATGAATTTTGGACTTTTAATTTACCAATTTAAAGAGAAGAAAAGTGCAGATGCAAAGAAGTACACAAGGAATACATACAAAGAAGAGTACAATCTTTGGATCACCACCATTAGAATCTTCTTCATATGGAAACCAGGACTTCTACATTTGTATTTCTTTAGATTTAGAAAATTACATTGAGGATCAAAATGTCTATACTTCTGCCTGCGTGCCCCTTTTACATCAAAATAGTCCATATATATAGAAAATTGAAGCTACACTTAGCTGCTAGGAGTCAAACTACTATCTCCTAGAGTTATGGATTTGGTTGTTTTCAAAGAGAACAACAACCTCTATTAAATTTACTAAAAATAGGAAAGTCAATTTTTCAATCATAACCTAAGCAAAATGTGATTTACAATCATAAATTCTTGAGCGAAATTAAACCATATGGTTTTGATGATTCATCATGTGTACCGTTGGATAACACTGTCACCTTTGCACAGTGAAATCTGGTTTATGTTGCGAAAATGTTGGTTGTAGTATTTGTCCAACGATTTTGCGTGGTGGAACTTCATGCTGAGGTTGCTCGCGCGAATCCAATTGGAATCAAACGCTGGGATCATTCAATTTGTCTGTAGCTTCTTTATCCAATCTCACTTGTAGTCGTAAGGCCATGTTTTCCTTTCTTAATGACATGGTTTGTCTCTTTAAACTTCTCACCTATATCAACAAAGGCTCATTCCTCTTCAATTTTGATTGAGAATCAAATATGGTTGCACATGCATCGTCTATAGTTGGTCTGCATTTCTTTTAATGTTTCATGATCCCTTTGATATTTTTTTTTCCTCCCTAAGCTTAATGATCTCATCTTGAGCTTCTCTTGGTTGTTTTTTCAGCCATTTTATATTCTTTTCTCCTCCTATTGGTGAGGTAGGAGATCTCTGACCTGTTTTACTCTGTGGTTCTTGTGATTCAGGAATTATTTATGTTAGCTTCCTCTTCAATTCTCTGTTCTCCTGATAGAATTGAGCTATAACATGTTGAGATTTATTGAGTTATTTTTTTACCTCCTTAATATCTGCATCTTCCTCACCTGGTTCCACTTTCTTTTTATCTATCTCCTGGTCTGCACATTCAACAGACTTTGCCTGAATTGTGGGTATGGGAAACCTCCTGGTAGAGGACTTGGTGTGCGGTTTACTGGGATATTGTGTCTCCTCAATTTCATTAGTGAATATTAGTTTGCTTCTTTTCTTCGAGGCAGGCTGACTGAGTGGTGAGTTCTCAATTTCCTTTCCTTTTCCCCTTTCAACAAAGCCTCCTCCTTTTACCCCTGAACTATGAAATGTTGATTTCTCAGTAGATAAGGGAGTATCTCCTTTAGGGTCCAGGGAAATGTTTGCTGAAATCAAGAAGAAATTTCAGTCCATGTTTAACTTTCCAAGCTCCTCAACCACCGACATATTTATCAAGGAAAAATGGAATAGGCTACTCTCTGGCTGGTCAACTTTGGCTTGGACACTCTCTGCCATTCTTCCTAGGCTTCTACATATGAAGAAAGGTAAGTTTAAAGGAATTCTCCCTATTAAATGCATCAAGAGCCTAATGTGGTATTGATGTACCTTGTCAAATCTACCCTCACAAGTAAAGTAATTCTAGATTATCCTCAGAAGTTTCTCAAAAGGTTCCAAAAGATATTCACTAGGAATGTTGGCTCCAATCTTTCGATTTTTGTATTCAGGTTTGAGAAAATCAATATAACATGAAGTATATAATGACATAACTTTAAACAATTTTTCTCCCTGCATAGGAATCTCCTCTACAACTGATATGGTTTCCTCTGACACTTGACAAGTGATCCCTGAAATAGTTTCACTGACACCATTAAAGTTAAGAGAAAACTGCTTGGTTAGTTGTGCATTATATCCTTGAACCTTTTCACAGAATATTATGCATCTGTCTTGTTCAAAGGACACTTTGATCATCAGGTCTACGTTTACTAACTTTAAATTATGTGGCTCAAACCTCGTGACTTTCCCGCTTCTTGCATTCTTTCTTTTTCGTTAAGGAGTTGTCATGATGTTGATATATGTCAACTATAGGTGCGTAGCAATAGATTGTAATAGCCTCTGTGCAGTGAAAAAGGGAACAATAACCTCTGACAACAAACAAGAGCAATAACCTCTGCGCAACGAATGAGAATACTAACTTTTGCACGATATACAGGAAAAGGTAGCAACAAGAAAATCTGCGCATCAAAGAAATCAACGGCAGGAAATTCAATGCAACATAAATCTCGATGCAATAGTAAACAACAATGGAAAACTTCGGCGTAGAGATAAACAACAATGGAAAACTCTGACACAGTGAAAAACTTGATGCAGCGATAAACAACAATGAAAAACTTGGCACAAGAGTAAAACTCAGCGCAACGATAAACAACAACGAAAAACTTGGTGCAGGAGTAGGTAGTAAGAATTTAGCTCAAAAGAAAGAAAATTGATTGTGTGAAAAAAAAACTCGTTCCAGAAGCTAATTTTCAATGGCCTCCAAGAAAATATCTTGAACAATGATTGAAAGCAATGGAAGATACGCAGCAAAAATAGAGTGGCAGATTTACGTAGCGACTGGCAGCACACAATATTTATGTAGCAAAGGGCTTCAGTAGCAAAGGGCTTCAGAGCTTATTGGAAAGGATATGGACGATGCACAAGTCTTGAAGGTGATGGATAAAAATGAAAGGTGGCTAATATTTATGCTTAAATGGATAAGGAACGAAATTATAAAAATGGATGGAATATCCATAGCGACAAGATTTTTTAAGGAAAGTTAAAGATTTGTGCAACGGAAACACCTTTGAAGTTTGAAATGGTACAAATGATATCTTTTGACATGACATTCATCCTAACCACTTGATTCGACCTTGGTACATAATTTCCCACTTTTCAACATGGCTCGAGACTTAGGAAAGTAGACCTTTACAACTTAAACATGATGAACCTTACACTCTTGAATTTATTTCCTTTGTGGTAGTGTCTTATGAAAAAGACAATACACCCTTTAAACCAACTTATGGATAAACTCCTTAATTGACATTTCAAGCCATTCTTTATTTGGTCACTGACCTCATAAAATTTGACACACTAACTATGCATCATCTAGGAAAGTCTTGATTTTTCCCATGATCATGTCATGAATTTGAAATTGTTTTGGACAAACCTATAACTCTAGCTACAAAAATCATGGTGCTAATAGTTACCACCAAGATCCATCCTGGTGAACCTGTTGAGACAGAGGAAGGTGAGTGCCTCTTTCATTCACATATGTGGGTAAAAGGCACTCCGTTGCACTTCCTCATTGATAGCAGTAGCCATAAGAACGTCCTTTTAGCAGAGATCATCAAGCGACTAGATTTGTCAATAACGCCACACCCACAACCCTACACCATCAGATGGCTCTGTCAAGGAATCGATCTTCGCGTCAGCCAATAGTGTCACCTATCGTATGCCATCAAGTCATTCAAAGATGAGGTATTGTGTGGTGTTTCTCCTCTTGAAGTTTGTGATTTTATTTTGGTCCAACCTTATTTATGGAAACTTTAAGTTGTATATGAGTCCAGGCCTCACAGTGTTATTATTACTTTGAACAGGAAATTGTACAGGATACCTGAGGTAGTCTCACCTAGTTTTATTTCCTTGATCTCTGCCAAGCAATGTAGGAAGGTAATTTCTCAGACTGGGAAGTTTTTCTTCTTCATTATTCGCTCTCAGAGTGAGCGAATGGTTTCATCCACATCCATGGCCTCCGTGATTGAACTCTCCACGTAGCATAATCAAGTGGATACGATTGTGGAAGAGTATAAAGACATCTTCTCATAACCTATTGGGGTACCTCTGCATTTCTAGGTCAAGCATCTCATTGATTTGAACCCCAACGCACCACTACCCAATGGGCTAGTCTATCGTCGCTCTGTGCTAGAAAATGAGGAGATCAAGCATCAGATCCAAGAACTGCTCCACAAGGGGCACATCTGACCCAGCTCATCACCTTGTGGAAGCCCAATCGTGCTAGTGCAGAGGAAAGACGGGACTTGGCGACTCTGCATTAGTTATCGAGCCCTAAATAAAATCACAATCAGGAACCGATACTCGATTCCCTGAATCGACAATCTCCTTGATCAGCTCAAGGGGTCCTAATACTTCAGTAAGATTGATCTCAAGTCTGGCTACCATCAAGTCCCAATAGAACCATCATATGTATGGAAAACTACCTTCAAGTCAAAAGAAAGTGTTTTTGAATGGTTGGTCATGCCCTTTGTTTTGATAAAATCCCCAATAAATTTCATGAGGATGATGGACGATATCTTGCGGAATTTCACTAATTATTTTGTGGTGGTGTATCTGGATGACATCCTTGTCTACAACAAGACTTGGGCATAACACTTGCATCATATTTAGTAGGTTCTACACACTCTGCGGCAACACACACTATATTCCAACTTGGAAAAATGATCCTTCGGCATGGACAAGATCCAATACCTAGGCTACATTGTTGATGCGCATGGTGTGCATGTTGATCTAGCCAAGATCCAAGTCATTGGTGACTGTCCATCCCCAACCATGCTCACTGAGCATCAGAGCTTCTTAGGCCTTGCCAATTTCTATTGAAGGTTTGTGTTGGGATTCTCCCATATTGCATGGGACCTCAGCCAAATAACTAGAGGTGGTGGTAAGGAAAAATTTGTGTGGGGCATGTCCCAACAGAAAGTGTTCAATGATTTGAAGCAACACTTGTGCTCCACCCCATTGGTTTCATTACCTGACCTACAACAACCCTTTGAGATCGAGACAAATGCTCCAGACTATGTTGTGGGCACATTCATCACTCAACACGACCACCCTGTGGCCTATCATAGTGAGAGACTATCAGATGCCGTCTGTAAGTACCCTACTTACAACAAACAAATGTACTCCATTGTGCAAGTTTGTTGCCAGTGGAGGCATTACATTCTCAAGAAGGAGACACTCATCCACACTAATCATAAGTCGTTGTAATTCATGCAGACACAAGGAAAATTGTAGAATGACCGCCATCAGAAGTGATCCACATATTTGCAGTAGTTCCACCTCAACATCAAGTATAAAACATGAAGTACCAACCGAGTCCATGATTTCATTAGTCGACCTCCAGTTGTGAAACTCACCACAATGCTTGATTCTTGTGGCCACGAGACCTATGGATGGCCCCACCTCTATGATACAAATCCTGACTTCGCCAACACCTACCATATGTTGGGTGAAAACATAATTGTCACCAATTTTCATCTTCAGGACAAGTTGTTGTACCATCTGGGCCATCTATGCGTTCCATCAAGCGAGTGAGTGAACATGATTTGGGAATCCCACTATAGTCGGGTGGCAGGACACTTCGGTGTGTAAAAGGAAATGGCAGTGTTGCAACAACATTTCTATTGGTCGAAACTCTGATAGTATGTTAGCAAGTATATTCGGTCCTGCACTGCCTGCACTATTTCCAAACCGACCATTAAGAAACAAGGCATGTACAATCCTCTGCCTACTCCTAACAGGCCTTGGGAATCCATCTCTATGGACTACATGTCAGGCCTTTCATCCACCAAGAGGGGAAATGACTATGTTTTTGTGGTTGTTAATCGCTTTTCCAAGATGGCGATTCTGACCACCTGCAAGAAGAGCATCACAATGGAGGCCACTGCCAAGCTCTTCTTTGAATGAGTGTGGGTAAACTTTTGGAGCCCACAAACCATTATCTCAGATCGAGACAATTGATTCCTCAACACATTTTGTTCGAGGCTTTGTTCATTGTTGGACACCAAGCTCACCAATTCCACTGCCTTCCACCCCCAAACGGATGGCCAAACCAAGGTCGTCAACCGGATGATTGTGCACATCCTGCGCATGTACAATTTCAAGCACCCTTGCACCTAGGATGAGATTCTTTCCTATGTTCAACACAAATAAAATAGATCCATACATATCTCAACCAACCATAACCCCTTCCAAGTGGGGTTGGGATTTCAACTGTTGGGTCCCATGGATGTTGCACTACCCCTTGCAACCACCCAGGAAGACTCGTCGCATGCTCCAACTAGAGCTAAAAAAGACACCCAGTTGATTGAGCAGATTCAACACATCCACCAACAGGTTTAGGATATTTTACATAAGTCCAATGCTAAGTACAAGCAGCGCCATGATCAACATAAGGTGCCACACCAATTTCAGGTGGGAGACAAATTTTGGTTGCACTTGCAGAAAGAATGCCTTACAAGGCCTCATCAGAACCTTAATCCACTCCGTTATGGACCCTACACCATCACCAAGGTTGTGGGTGACAATGTTTTTGAGCTCAACCTTCCCCCATTCCTTGGCTTGCACCCAATATTCAATGTGGACCTCCTTCGGCCTTATTTTCCACCATTATTGGATACCTCGGAGATATCAAAACAGTTGACACCAACATAGATCAACCCTGAATGCATGGAACATGAATCCATTGATCATAACATGGAAACACAGTTCAAGGGAACTCGCCAGCAGAGGATCCAGATTTATCAGGTTGTCAAAGTATGGCATCTCCTGCACCAAGGCAAGTGGCTCACCCGGGAACAAATTCAACAGTAATTTCCTCATCTGATGGGGGAACTCAACTAAATGGAGACCATTTCTTCCTAATGGGTGAGGATTGATCCAAGAGGATATTGGTGTCCACCCACCTTGTCCAATTGGCTCAAAACCATGTTTTTGGCAACTTACTATTTTTAGCAGTTTTTTGGTTCTTGAACTTCTAGGGCCATTTTGACGACATAAATGACACTTGTTCACTATTAGGCACCTCAATGATATACAAAGGATTTTATTTATCCTCCTAAATGAATCTCCTCTTCAATACCTTTCCAATGAGATATTGTTCACCCTAAACGGAGATCGTATGCAAAAGTTACGACCCTAGGAAGTTAATGTACTAACATACCCCAACGGGGCCCACATGATTGTTGGCGCTTCATCTCCTAGGGTTAGGTTTTTGGATGTATAGGGTTTTTGCATTCATTTTTATTGTCAAAATTCCTTCAGATCCTCATTGTACTCATATTCTTATGAATGAGCGTAGTCGTCACATCTCTTCTCAAAGATAAGCTGCCAACATTCTAGCAAGCTTGTTTTTAGTTTGCATTTTACAGTTTTCATCATATTTCTTATTTAATATAATCCAAGTTTTACTGTATCTCTATTATTTTTCATTGGGTCTATGTTAATATCATAAGTCTATGGTTTCATTTTGTTCCACTCATAAATCCGGATCACTTTTAGAGAGTATCATTGCACTTATCGATTCTTCTAACAATCGGTTATTAATATATACACTTGTTGGATTATCGTTTTTAGCAGTCAGTTGTTAATGTACAATACCCATATATATATATATATATATATATATATATGTATATATGTATATATGTATATATGTATATATGTATATATGTATATATGTCTTCTTTGAAAGTTACCATTTATCCCCTATTACGAATTTACTTGTTTCTTGTAGTAAACTTGATTACAATCCTCTGTCAAGAATTGTCGAGTGACCCTGTGGATAATAATCTTTCGAAATAGTTGGATTTTTGTCAAATTGTTGTATGGTTCTATACACAATTACTAATACATGCATAAATCCTGACAAATTTTTTTACAAAGTGTGAGATTTTGTTGTTTCTTTCTTAGTTTACTCATATCTATTTATTTCTTGTAATCTCATAGATAGATGTATCATCTTTCCTTCAATTCATTAATACTGGTGAAGTCTTTGTTTAAGTTCAATGTATATTTCCTCTATTATAAAATTGTTCTATACTTAGTCGGGCAACATATTGGTACTTAAATTAATGACGGGTCCTCTTTTCTTGGCACGAGGAACCCATCAGATTTCATTTGTCTACCTCCACCTTCCGCACGAAATCGAGATTCTCTCCTATGCGGATATGGGCGACATTGTGCAGGTCCAAGTATTGTTCCTTTGATAAACTATCATTATATCTATTAATTTCTTTCAAATTAATTTAAATTTTACACTGCTAATTCTCACTTGTGTCAATTCCTTTTCTTACAAGTCAGATTTCCATCAAGTGAAGGGCCTCGAGTACTAAGACCACGAAATGTATTTGGGTTCCTGGCTTGTGATATCAAAGGAACAATATAATAGAAACCCCTTGCATGATTGTTCTACATCATGGTTATCAATATCACAAATGGCTTGGAATGTCTATATATCATTCTGATATATTTGTAAACACTTACTGTCAATATATATATATATATATATATATATATATATAATTTTGGAAGTTTTAAGTGTATTTTCATCATCCCACACATACATAATTTGGGTGCTATGATTGGATACTTCCGCTTATATTTAGTATGTGAATATTGTCCATTGTTATAACTATATGACTACTTTCCAATGATATTACCACATAATTATTTTCCATTATCATTATTGTATACAGATTGTAATTTATAACAGACTCGTAATACTAATTTTTAAACATTGTAGATGGTATAATATGCATGTTTATAAAATATAAATACATCAAGATCTATATATGGCTTCTACATCAACCTTTTACTTCAGGTGGTAGCCATTATGGCACATAGAAATACAATGTATTGAAAACAAAAAAACAAAGAGATCTTTATCTAAGCTATTTCATCAGAATACAACTATAACAACAACAACATAGTCATTTAAATTTTAAAAAAGAAAAACCTGGAACACAGAGGAGCAACCAAGTTCCACCCAACTGTAGAATGGATCAACCAATTCAATTGATCCAATCACCCCCAAGCCTGATCATGAATCCATGAGGGAGAACTAAGCTTCATGTTTCAACGGTATTCTTGTTCTTGACAGTTTCCTAACACATATAGTGCTCACACCGCAACCCTTTGTCCCCCTATTCTCCACAAAAAGAAATATTTTTCATCTATCTCATTTATTACGCATGTTAATAAGTTTCATGCTTCCTCACACATGTGTTCTTATATTTCTTTGTTTCTCAGGTCTTATTCTTCCCCGACTCTTTTCCCTCCTTGGGAATTTTCGCAGCTTGGGGAAATCCTTGATTTCCAGGGTGTGTCAATCACTAGAACTAACATCTGACACTTGTCCTTTCCTGCCCAAGGTAAGCTTCAACTTGTTCCCCACTCATGGAATCATAATCATCTCTTTTTAATTTGGTTGTTCCTTTTGTCCCCTTTATTTTTAAATAAAATCTTGTCTCTTACATTTGTCCAGTCCCTAAGGACACTTGGAAATGCATTGTCTGCTGCAATAATTAAATAATTAACAGTCAAATTTACCCACTAATTCTATATTTGAATTTCCATTGAGGGAAATTGTTTAACATGCTACTTTATTTTTATTCAAGGGTTACTACATAACCCTAGGTTGAATCTGCGTCCATGGAAATAGTTCCTGAGGTTACCAACCAAGGGACCCCTTTTCACAAGGAACCTTATGATTTTCCTTGTTTTGGAAACATTGGTCCTCCCTACATCGCTACATTGACTCTTCCTGGTTTCACTGTGGCTTTACCAATATGGATTTTTTCCAATCTTGTGGTCTCAAATGCCCCTGTTGCTACTCAAGAAAACTCTCCACCTCAATAACATCAACCTCCTATTGATCCTTTTCCTTCTTCACCCATTGTGTCTTCTTCCCTTTCTTCTTCCTCGCCTAGTTAAATCCTTTATGCTAGTAACTAGGAGGCTAAGAAGAAGAAGAAAAGAAAGAACAAGAAGAAGAAAAATAAGCAAGGGGGCAATCAACTAGCCATTGTCGTGAGTGTTGGTAATGTTGAAAATCCTACCAACATAGGTCGCAAGCCCAAATTCCATTCCATAATTTATAAGGGTGACCACCTTCTTAACCATTGCCTTGGTATTCCCAAGGTCTTAGAAGTGTGTTCTACGCGTTACCAACAAACCATGTCGTTAGTCGTTGCAATTCATGTCGATGATAGACCATTGACCAACGATCATAAGGTTGGGGGGAAAAAGAGTAAAGTTATAATTTCTTACCAGTTATGCAAGAAACTGCACCTCACTTACCTTTTCCCACATATGGATGAAGCTTCACAATTGATGGAAGAGATTGTTGTTGTTTCTCAGAAAGAACCTCTAGTTGCTTCCCATGAGTCCTCTCCCAACCAACTATTGATTGATGAAGTGGTCAGTTTGATTCAATCCTCGGTTGTTCCCAATATTCCCTTGGAGAGTGAAGTGGATACCACTTAGGTTTTTCTTGTCACTTCATATTCCTCCCGAAAAGGGGGAATTTCACCAGTTTCAACAAAACCCACTCCAAGTATTGAGGTCAATTCCTTTTATTGAAATAGGGTGGCGGAGCCTCGCCTTCCTTCCTACATTCCTTTCCAAATCATTGTGCAGGTTTGTGATATGATCATACATCACACTATTTTTTATGAAGGTGATTCCATTAGCATTGTATCCTCAACCACTTGGAAATATATGGTTTCCCCTCAGCTTGTGTCGGTTACCCATCATCTGTTGGATTTTAATAGAAGATCCAACGAACCTTTAGGGATCTTTTCTCAGATTCCCATCAGCTTAGGAGGGAAAACTATTTGTATCGATGTTATGATAGTCCAAGGTCCCTTGGACTTTAATTTATTCCTTGGGAGGGACTATGTCTATGCTATGAAAGATTTCATGTCCACACTCTTTAGATATATGCATTTCCCTCATAATGGAAACATTGTGACCATTGACCAACTTTCGTTCGTTAGTCATGATCTGACTGTCGACCATCTGCTTTCCCTGAATGCTCCTTATATGAAAGTGATATCCCTCCTGCCACAGGTTAATCATGTGGTATCATGTCCCATGTCTTCAACTACTAATGAGAATGAGCCTCTCATTGTATGCTTGAATTCTTTAGACTCAGATCTAGTAGTTGACATGGTGAACCTTTCAATGGGGGATTTAGATCTTGATATTTCCCCCATTACCACTAATGAGTTTCTTAACATACATTAATTCCAAATCATTTTCCTTCCATCCGATGAAGACCTCTTGGAAGCCATGGTCAAGGTTCATGAGCATATTTCACTTTATGTTTCAAGCTCATTAAAAAATTAAACAGATAACCATGAGCATAGTTCATTATTTGTGTCAATCTCGTTAAAAAATGAAAAAAACAACCATGAGCATAGTTCATTGTCTGTGTCAAGATCGTTATAAAATGAAACAGACCCCTCTCCAATTGAGTCGATTCTTCCACTAGATTTACTACATGAACCTTCATTTCATCTGCCTGTGTCATTTGATTCTCTTTCTTCCTCCCTCTCTGGTGAGCCTATTCCTATTAGTAACCAGGAGTCTAATTGGGTGTAGAAGAAGAGTTGGTGGATGAAACGAATCATGGGGGGCATGTCTCCAGTCTCTGGACATCATGTTGGAGTTAATTCGCTAGCTTTTGTCCATCATGTTGGGGGTGAAGTACCAACCTCTGGACATCCTTTTGAGGAAACAAACACCAATGGGTATCACTCAAAGTACCAACCTCTAGACATAATGTTGGGAATAAACCCGTCAATGGGTATCATTCTGAGCATAATTCATTTTCGGTTTCAAGCTCGTTAAAAAATGAAACCAACCCCAAGCACAACTTCATTCTCTGCTTCAATCTCGTTAAAACATGAAGCATACACTTTGATCATAGTTCATTCTATATTTCAAGCTCGTTAAAAAATGAAGCAGACATCTTATTGTCTGCTTAATGGTTGTACTTTCTACTGATTCGTTGTTATTTTCCATCTCGCTTGCTTATGGCCATTGCAATTATGTTTGACGCTAGTTGTTTGCATCAAGTTGCTCTCATTTTTCATTTACCCTCTAGAGAGACATGTTGTTGTGAGTGGTCATTGATTTCCATGCCTATTTTCTACGCCCTATCACAATCATTTCTTAGGAGTCATTCTGCCCATTGGAAATTAGTTGCATTCCAATCGTTCTCTCTAGACGAGCTTAGTCTTTGTTCTTTCTCATGCTCGTAAATACATGAGAATAAGTTACCAAGTATACTTTTATCTCTTTTTCGGGCTCGTAAAAAATTTACAAAAAAGGAACTCTTTGGAGTCTCCTTTAAGCTCTTTTTAGACTCTCTAAAAATGAAAAGATTGTCGAGTGAGCTTGTTTCCTTTCACACTCGTTAAGAGGATTTGAAAGGACATATGTTTGGTGTAAATTTAGCCATTTTTTGGACCGGATGGACTAATTACAAAAAATGAATACTCTATTCATCTTTGGCTAGAAGAGTTCTCCCTTGTATTATTTTATACTTTTTCGGGCTCGCAGGACTAAATTTACGAAAAAGACCACCCTTGGAGTCTCCTTTAAGTTCTTTTCAGATTCTCTAAATGTGGAAATACCACTGATTTTTTCTTCTATGGGATCATAAAATTATATATTGAAGGACCCATATGGCATTGAACCCATCCTTCTTCAGGTTCGTTAAACATGTGATGAGGGACTCATCGAAGATGAGCTATATCGAGCATATGTTATCCTCTTCAATCTTGTTAAAAAACAAAGAGGTACTCGGTGTTCATGGTGGGGGAAAATTTGAGGGAAGTGGGTTAGTTTTTGCATTATGACAGGTTTTTTTTGTTTCCCTTGAACATCGCACCTGTTTGAGTCCTCATCATATAGTTGATTTTTAGCTTGCCTAGGAGCTGTCCTAGAAATATGAGTCAGAGATACTCCTCCGACTAGTTATTCTTCTAGTCATCATGGAGAGTGTTCCAATGCCTCCTATGTTGTTTCACTATATTCATCCATCTCTTGTGTCTTGTTGCTAAGTCACCATTGTGTCATGCTATATGTTCAAGGGAAGTTTAATCCTGAGTCGACCATCTATTGTTTTGTTGACTTTCTGAGTCGGCCATCCCTGTGTCAGTTGTACTTAGTGATACTCTCTCTTCACATCATCTCTCAGTGTATGTTTCATGTCGATTGATGGGGGACACATCAAATCCCTCCTTCTAGGGATCTCTTCCTATCGACTTGAGCACATTATTTAGGAGAGGGATTTAGAAACCAAATAGTACCTTGGAGCTTGTAGTCATTAGTGCCAGGCCTCATCGTGATCGGCAACGAGTTTACATCATTGACTCCTAATCGATTGATTCTACAAGTGTTCGACACCAGATTCCCTATTCATACTTGGTATATTGTACTAGGTTCCTTGGGGTCCATCTTCATCATCAATGGGTCCCCTCGCCTCTGTAACGTTATACATCAATGATCGATAATCACACGGTTTCTACCATGTTCGACATCATCTCATCTATTCACATGGCTAGAATCATACCATTTCGGGATCGAGACAAAGACCCTGGGAACCCTTTAGGTGCTTGCCTTTGTTATGTGTCTTCCACAGGTTGTGATGGAGATCATTTGAGTACTTAGTAAATTCTAGTATGGTCATCATGTTGGTGATCTCACTGATATGTATGCTATCACATAGATCCACTTTGTATTGGTCTCTGGCTATGTTTTATTTAATATCGTCTCTGTAATATCCCCCGACTCACTTTCCTTCGGATCACATAGTCTCTGTAACAACCCCCGGCCCACTTGACTTGCCCCTGGAAAAACCAGCAACACAACAAAAGCAATTGCACCTTTCACAAAGAAACCTCTATCAAACAACAACCAGAAAAACTTTCAAACAACAACACAACATCAAAACATAACACCTTCTCTCCATGTTCACCTTTGACTATTTTCAGCCTACATAGTCTTTGAAACAACCCACGCCCGACTTAAATTGCTTCTGGAAAAACCAGCAACACAATAGAGCTAATCGCACTATGCACAAAACAAAATCTATCAAACAACAACTATGCAAACCAATTGCAAAATACATATATTAATGCAACGACCAACAAACTATAAGTAAGATACTTGATGCACGGGACTCCTTACTCACCTTGCCTTCCTTGCTTATAGAACAATGTAGCGTTAAAAAAAAATTCAATTAAAGCTCATTGTAATCCATGAAAGCTATCGCAAAGAATGATGTCAAGCAGTACACATAAATAATTCCATATTTCGTATAGTAAATATATATGCATCTTGTCTATCCCACCACTTTAAATGCAACCAACTGTCAGCTGACACCGTAGCAAGCTTCGTAAATCATCGTGCTCTCCAAACCATCTGCCAAACCTACATAATTAAATTTTCAATTCAATTCTCGTCGTTGGCTCGACGATAAGATGTTGTTTTGAACAACCAATTAGAACACACACAAAAAAAATTTGGATCGCTCCCAACAAAGTTTAACTTTGGAAAGCAACAATGAATTTTTGGTCAACACGAAAAAAAAAATGTAGTCAACACAAAAATACAATTGCTATAAAGACTACACTAATAAAAATAATAATAATACAACCAAAGATAAAGACCACATTATTAATTAAAAGAATGCAAATGATAAATCAATGTCGTAGTCTAACTGTTCTACATTTTCACCATTTTTATAAGATATTTTTTATTTAATTTTGCGTAAAATCGACTAAAGAGCGATAAAGATAAAGGAGAAGAATAAACTAAGGGAGAACCAAAAAAATTTATAATAGATTTAATTTTTTTAATTTATTTTGGTATTTCTGTCCCTTCTTGTTTTTAGTTATATGCCATTATTATAAATTTATTTTCTTTCTTTGTTTCCTTTTTTAGTTTTTATTTTATCACTTTTTAAGTAGAATTTAACTATTTGTTTTCTTTTTAATTAATAATTTCTTTTTTCTTTGTTTTCTTTTTATTCATAATAAGTAAAATTTAAAATAATTTATTTTAAAAACTCGTGTATTAGATCAAATCTAAACAATCTTTTTTTTAACCGATATACCTCTACATTTTTTAACAGGAATAATATTTCTCTCCATTTTGAAGGAGATATTATATTTCTAAAGTTATATCTCTGTGGTCTTGAGCACTTGGGTGTGTGTTTCTAAATTAGTTATGGCTTCTTGTTGAGCACCTGAACATTGAAATCAGTTGAGTCAATTTTTATTTTTATTCAATTTTAATTTAAAATATATTTATCATCTAGTAACGTGTGAAAATTAAAGTGATTTAAAGATATTTTGTTTTTTTATTTATATTTTTAAGTTTAATAAGTAAAATTTGATTTGAGAGATAATAATTAATTCATTATTATCAATTAAAAAATTATTTTCCATTTTTAAAGTCAATCCAAAATAATAATAATATTTTTTTTTCTCTTCTTTTCAATATGAGCACTCCATCACCTATTCCAAAAACTCAACCTAACAAGGGGAGGCCCCCCAAAATCACCCTAGAGATCCTTTACGATTATATGGAATCATTAGAAAAAGGAGAGAAGAGAGAGATGCCAAAATTCAAATAGAGTTAGAATCATTAGGAAAAAGGAGTGAAGAAAGAGACGTAAAACTCCAAATAGAGCTAGAGGCAATGCTTGATAAAAAAAATTAGACTCTTCAAAGATACCATTCAAACTCAAATAGAGGATAGATTCTTAGGGTTCAAAAGTGAATTGCAGACAATGAAGGATATGATTCAAGAAATGGAAAAACATAAACAATCAACCCAAGAAGGAGAGGTTGAAGAAAATTGCAACTTGAGAGATATGATTAAAGAGATAGAAGAAAAACTAACCAACAATTTGACCCTCAGTAATCTGGAAAACAAATTGGATATCAAACCCATCAAAGAGGAAATGAATAATCTATTTGAACTGGACCATGAGCGTAATAAAAGATCCTTGAACCTCATAATTTTTGGTATAAAAGAACAACAAGAGGAGGATACGCTAGCAATAGTAAAAGAAGAATTAAATAATAAATCACAAATTGATACACTTTTCTCGTAGAAGCAAAGTGGCTACGGAAAATAATTTATCACAAAGATAGGTTGATATGTGTCAAAGTAAGTTGTAATGACCATAAATATAGCATACTCAGTAAATCTTCGAGATTAAAAGGGTCGGGAATATTTATAAATAAAGGCCTCATTCCCGAAGACGAAGTTGAGTTAAGTAATGAAGTTCAAAAGGTAAAAGAAGCCGGGAAAGAAGGAAAATGAGAAATAATTAGAAATTGAAAAGCTATTGTTGGGGATAGAGACCAGAATGATAATAGCGCAAAGGTCCTATGATAAGTTGGATCCCAAGTGATATTGATATTATTTGTCTAGTTGAAACTTGGGAGGATGAGGAGTCTAGGGTCCCTAACATAGAAGGATTTGTCTTGTGGTGGGCATGGAACAAAAAGTTCCATCGTAGAGGGATAGGAGGCATAGATTTTTATATTAGAAAGAACATTTCTCCTCACATTCAACTTCATAATATCGACCCTCTCAATCAATACATTCGGATAGAAATTTCAGACACCAATGCTAAGAAGATGTATATAGCAATTTTCTATTTTGCACCTATTAATTCTACTTTTTATAAGAAAAACAATCTAGATAGAAATTGTCCCTATAATAATTTAGAAAAAGTTATTTATAGTTTGAAAAATTAAGGTAATATCCTCCTGTTAGGAGACTTTAATGTTAGGAATGCAACTAAACAAGATTCTCTTTTAAGTATTGATTCCAACCACAATCCTTTATGGCTAGATGAGGACCTTGTTTTATCTAATAGCTACAAAATAAGCTTTGAAGACCTAATTGAGAATTTTTTTGGTACTTAGTTGATCAAGATTTGCATCTCTCAAGACCTAATAATTTGCAATGGAGTAATGAAGTGGCCAAACTCAAACCAGATGACTTGTATTCATGGGCTAGGTAGTAGTGTCATAGATGATGTGATGCAGACCCCCCTTGCTCTCCTCAGGGTTGCGCGACCTCCTGGTCTAGGATATTCAATTCCGAACCAAATCGGCTCTCTAAGACCGTAATGGTTTCATTTGTGAATTAACACAGGTCCCTTCAGTCCTTTGGCACAGTTTCTATGGAACCTGCGACCTCTTTCCACAACTGTTGAACTCTCAGGTTTTAGGTACTAGCTCTTTTCTTGTTAGCCCCTTGTCGCATGTGACCTCGGGCTAGGTCCTTGCATAAATGCACAATTGCGGGTGCACCCAAGAGTGGTTTGGGATCAACCGCTTTTCTCCTTGCAATTTACCTCCAGTTTTCACGTACCTCTTCACCAATACCGTGGTTTCGATTGCGGCCCGCCCTCAAAATTTTAACGTCCGGGCACTTTTTGGCTCTACAATCGAGCGTGATCATCGATCTTACGATCTTGACGGTGCTTCTAGACTGACGGCTGAGATCTATCTCTTCCAAACCAACGATTCAAATCTAATTCTCCCGAATCAGACGGTTGATATTTACTTTAGGTCTTTACCCGGAGTCCACCGATTTATGCCACCTATCCTCTGGATCGAACGATTGACGTTTACTTCGGGTCTTTACCCGGGATCCACAAATTCGCATCACCTGTTATTCAGATATGATGGTTCAGATCTACTTCAGACGATCTGATGCTTGATATTTACTTCGGATGATCGGATGGTCCCAAATTACTTCGGGGCTTCGGAACTTTGACAAGTTCCCTCTCTTACGTGTGCAAAATGCTAAGGCTTGTGCACTTTGACTTGATCAAACGACTGTTGGTCTTCTGAATAGGTGATCCAACGACCACTTTCGCTCTCCCTCTTAAGCTTCCGACTTTCTCTGACTTAGAATATTTTCTAAGTATCCAAAGGCCTCGACCTTTGTTCCTCCTACGAGTTTGTCTATTGGGTCTCTTCTTCACTTATGAAAAGAATTATCCCTTCTGAGCTTGATCCTTGGAGGATTTCGATTTCTGACACACTCCTTGCGTTTCTGGGATTCAATCAAACTCAGATCCGAAGGATTTATTGAAAATAAATTCTACTCGCCCTCCTGGCGTTCCTCTTGCTCGATGCACACCTTGTAGAGATCCTCTTTACAGAGTTTTCTATAACTCTGTCTCTCTCTGAACTCAACACATAGTTGTTCCTGTGCACTCCTTGCACTTTTTTTAATGAAGATCAATGCTACCTCTCCTGATCTTCTCTTAGGTTAATTCACCTCTATCAATGCACTCCTTGCGGACTATGTGAACTCCTTGCACTCGAAAAATCAAAGAAGAGAAGAAATTGAAACTTATTCAATTCTTCACCAATTCATACATTCAAAACATGAACGACATATAAAAGCATAACAATGAATGCAAATACATAAACACATAGAAATTTCATATGCAGGAAAAACTTTTTTCTTTCTATTAAGATGAATGTTCGATTACAATATATGTAGGTTGGACTGTAACATAGTCTCGGCTCTCTCAAAACAAACTATTCTACTTCCTATTCAATGACAATACTCCTCCAACAACCTCATTTGGGCATGCTATGCATCTACATATATAGGAAGGCTCCTAGGGTTCCCTCCGACTACCTCTCCTATCGAAGTAATAGCTAACAACTACTCAAGCTCCGTTACATTCAAGACTAAGAGTGAAAATTCCAGACCTCTCATGATCATTCATTTTCTGAGCATTTTTCTCTTCTTCAATGATCTGTTCAAAACGGATATGCAGAATAAACATTATCTTTTAGACTTCGATTAATTTAAAAAGGCGTGCTATGGCATTGAGTTGTCCCTCCACGTGGGCTTTGCGAACGATGGTCCTGCATCATACTACACTACTGGGAAAAACATGAGCTCCTGCTCATGAATCCCTCTGCCATGTTGTTGAGATCCTCCATGGTCCCATACTTTCTCTTGGAGATGTTCATCTGTTGCTTTTCCTTGCTGCTTCTTTTTCCCTGCTGCTCCTGCAGGTTTTATTCTGTCCCATACTTCTTTAATGACTACTTCTTGTGTTGCTTCCATAATTAATCTCTTTATCTCCTCTATTTCTTTGTCCAGCTGGTCTACTGGCTAGTTTCCCCCCTGCAGTGTGCTCTGTTGCCTCTTCTCTCCATCAATTTCCAACTTGACTTGTTGGATAAGATGGTTTTGCATTTTTACCCTTCTCTCCAGGGCCTTCAACTCTTCACACATATCAACAACATCCATGATATCTGGTGTTTCCTCCTTTGTTGTAGGTTCACATTCTACAGTTATCTCTTACTCAGCTTCCTGACTGAAAAATTTGAGCCATTCCTCTGAATTCTCTTCTCCCCCTGTTGTAGATCCTAACTCTACAGTTGCCTTATGTGTTGGCATGTTTTACAGGAAAGAGTGTGCTTGTCATTGATGGAAAGAACATAAGACAGAGCAGAAGGAAGCGTAATATCACGAGGAGGAGCGAACAATATGCAGAGATCAAAACTCAGAAGGGAAAATGTTGTACAAAAGTGAATGAAGATAAAATCTCAGAAGGAAGAGCGCATTGCAGAAGTGTCGTCGATATCGATGGAAATATTGAGAAGTTGACCAATGCACAAGAAAAGGTGAGAAGCATCAGTAGTCGTCCAATCAAGAAATTGATGGTGTTGATCATATCATATAACGAACGTTGGTCATATGAGTGACCGTGGGCTTGAGGATTGTTGGAGGATCGTGATCATCGGACCTGTAAGCTAGATCAATGACGTGGATGAATTGCGGGGAGCGAAAGAACAATTAAACAACTCACTAGTTCTAATCCCGCAATTGGTCTAGATCGTCAGATCTCATAGGCTCGAATATCGACGACTGTGGTTATCCAACAAACGATCATTTTAAGTCATATCAAGTCGTGACCGTTAGATGCACAATCACCAGATCAATGGCAGGGATAGATTGCAGATATCGAAAGGAGAATTAAATGACTCACTAGTTCCAATCCCGCAAATGGTCTAGATCATCAGATCTCATAGAATCGGATATCGATGACTGTGGTTGATCCAATAAGAGATTAGATTAAGTCAGATTGAGTTGTTACTGTCAGATTCACAATCGCCAGATCAACGACAGGGATAAATTGCGGAGATCGAAAGGAGAATTAAATATCATGTTATTTCTAATCCTGTAATTACTCAGGACCGTCAGATCTTATAGCCTCGAAGATAGACGATTTTGGTTGACTCACCAACGATGCACAACTTCAAATTGCAAAGTTTTGGTGATGAGTTAAATCACTCGCAGGTTATGGTTCCGCAATAATCCTTGATCGTTGGTCTGCTTCGAGTTTCTTCATGACCATTGGATCACATTTTAGTGGAAGGACATGATAAGGTAAAAGGGTTGAGAGTTTGATTATTCGAATACCCGCCAGCCGTCAGATTTCAAGTGGAAGGAAAGGATAAGCTATAAAAGCTGCACCGTAGATAGATTAAGTCATCAATCTAAGAACATGATCGATGAACATCATTCACTTCGGATCTAAAGATGTGAGGAGGTTACGCTCCAGAAATTTTGAGATTTGAAATTCCTGAAATATGAATTTTCATCAATCATTGGATCATTCTAAGTGGAAGGACAGGATAAGCTAGAAGAGCTGCATCGCAGACAGATCGAGCCATTGATCTAGGATCATGATCGACTAACAACATTTAGTTTGGGTATAAATATGTGAGGAGGTTAAGCTTTGGAAAAATCTCACTTCAGATTTTTAAGTTTGAGATTTGAAAAACCCAAACCCGGAGAGCCTAAAATCTGAAATGAATAAGGACCATCGGATCTAGAGAACATACGATGATAGTTAGATCAGGGAGATATACGTCATCAAACCTCATCCAAAATTACATGTGGCAGACCACGTCGACAAAGGAGATGTGTCAGACCACATCAGCAAATGACATATGTGGTACACCACATCAGCAAGGACACGAGTCGTCTGATCTGAAAGATTACTTTGGGTGTATTCTCATCCATCGATCTACTCCAGTGGAAGGATAGCGTAAGTATAATAGCCGAAGACCCGGAGTAAAAGGTGGCCATCCATCTCAATGGTTGATTAATTCCTGATCATCAGATTAAGCCTTGTAAGAATCAAATCTAACGATTGATCTGTTTCTGCGAAATAAACGTAAACCATCCAATTTGTTCGGGAAATCTGATTCAGAAGTTTTGAAAGGCTTCAAACCCAAAAGTTCCGAAGGGTGAAATTCCAAAGTTACGAATTTGGTGAGTGGAAATTTATGACCCACAAGGAGTAATGGTAAACCCAAGGGTTCATGAGAATGTTGAAAGGTAGAAATATTGTTAGGTTTGTAAAGTAATTTTTTGAACCCATGAAGACACCATCAG
>SNQJ01S0000105.1:27152-43502 GCA_010110895.2 Picea sitchensis
TTTCCTTGTTTATTAGTCATAATTAGTCATTATCCAGTCTCCTATATTTTAGGAGAGAATATTCCACCTGGAGAATATTCTCTTTTAGTTGACACTTCAGTTTGACTAGTTGAGTTGAGTTTAGATGTTACATTGGGATCATCAACATGCAACATTGGGATCATCACTGTGCTAATTCGACCTTGCCTTGGGATCATCACCAAACTAGCGCATTAGCCTTGATTCCCTGAGTTAAATCCTCACTACTCTTTGTTCAGTCAGTTAACTGAAGACTAGTTGACTAGTTAACTCAACTAGGTGGCAATTCAATCTCGTAACTACCTGAAAGACTAGACTAGGTGGCAATTCACTCCCGTAACTACTGGTGTGTGTCTAGATCACTCTAAACCACCACTATGGCTCATTATTTACTCATGTATCATATATCTATTGTAAATTATTCACTCTTTGAGTGTGGAAATGGTTAATCAGAATTCTTTCATTCTTTCTCTTCTTCTTCTTTCTCCAATTCTCTTTACAAATGTGTGTATTATTGTTTAGCTAGATATATTTTGTGCAGTTTCAACATATTTACACACCAGATGCGGAGTAGAGGTACAGTTACAAGATTCTTCTCATTTTTCTTTTCTTGTATAAGTCTAGGGTATGTTTGGGTTAGTTAGAGAAGTAGAATACTTTTAAATGGTTCTTGATCTACCTACATTGTAAACCTTGGTGTAGCCATAGCGAGGTTTTCCCCTTTAGCATGTACGCGCTTTGATCTTTGTACATAATGCATACATATGTGTTATGCATTCTACACAACCCACGTACATACGCAGGATAGTTGTACAAAACACGCGTCTTTGTTGTTTTGGATCATTTTTTCAAACAATTTTCCTTTTACTACAAGAAACTTGTGGTTCCCAGGTCTTCCTGAGTTCCATGAGCTTTTGTTGTTTGGGTTTTAGACAATTTGCAGGCTCAGATTGTTTATGAAAAAAAAAATCCTCTTCTCTCTCTATGTTTCCAAGCATTTTTGGCTTATTTTTAGCTTGAATTTTAAGAAAAATGAGTTGCATTTTCTGCAGTTTCTTTTAGCATCTTTTGTTAGTTCTTATTTGATTGGAAGAAAATAAAAAATAAAAACTAGTTCTTTATGTCTCTTTCTTTCTTTGCATTTTATTTTCATTGTTATTTGAAAAAGAAAAAGAAATTAGCATGGGGTTGTGTTTTCTTCTCATCTTGAAAGCATTGTAAAAGAAAAATATAAAAGAAAATCCTTTCATTTTCTCTTTTGTTTCACTCGAAAGTTGCATTGTTCATTTTGCATGGAAAGAAGAAAATATTGCATTTTTAGGTTTTAAGGATTGTTCATGCTTTTTTCTTGAAGCTCTTTTTCATTTATAGAATTAGTGTAAAGTATTATTTTCCATTGTTCTAATAAGTTTTTTTTTTGCAAGAGTCTCAAACAACATAAGTTTCACTTTCATTCCTTGAGTAAGAAAAACCCTTAAAATTAACGTTCTAATCTAAAATATATTAGTAACACTTTTTCTAGGCTTCACCAATAGCTTAGGCTGGGGACTTGGATTAGGTGTGGAGAGGTAAACTCTCCAAGGCCAACCAAAAGGTAACTTAGGTGTTTGTGCTAGGGTGTGAAATATCCACCTTTTAATTACTCAATCCGGGAAGCTCCTCTAACACAAGAGTCAAATACGAGGCCGTGTGGAGGACAGTGATAGAGATATCCACTCCTGATCCCAACAAATCATTTGGGAGAGTGTGTATTGGGGGTGAATCCTATAGCATTACTATCCCGACTTGTGTTACACCTCTGAGACACTTGGATCCATCCAAGGTACTCTAAGAGTGATTATGGCCCTATTTCATTTTAGGCCTCAAGAGGATATTTGGGCTTAGTTACCCTGCCCATACACTCACCTGGATGTCGACTCTACCCCCCTGGTTGTTGATTACAATTTGGTGGCCTAGTTTCCATTATATAGGTTGACACACATGTGACTGTGAGGGTTGTATCGGGGTACCTGAGGAAGACTTTGTACTCTCTGGGAGACACCTGAAGGGAGCGTCGATTGAAGGTCTGGGTAACTCCTTCTCTTAGACAGTCGTTTGAATTTGTGAATGCTTTGGAAGATCAAGACTTCATCTCCCTGGGTCGGAAGCGTTCAAAAGGGTAGTTTGTTTGGTTTGTATCTTTTTAGGATTTTCTTCTTAGTGGTGTGCTCTGTGCTCCCTAGTTTTCCATAAAGAATTAGTCAGTCATTGCTTTGGGTCTCTGAACTAAGGTGGTATACCTATGACTCCACCAGTCGTGAGGACTTTTTGGTCTTCCACTTAGAAACGTGGAGTTGACTCTTTATAGGCATTGTTTTTATAAAATGGGTTTACAGAGTCAGTGTATGAGACTTTTACGGAATTGAATGATCCCACAAGGGAAGTGCATGTGCATAATATCTTCATGGAAAAAGTTCCTCATGATACCAACCAAGGAACCCCTTTGCTAAGGAATTCATGTGCTTTTCCATTCTTCGAAAATGTTGGTGTCCCTTTGATGGCAACTTTGTACATTCCTGGATTGAATGTGGTACTACCATTTTGGTTGGGTAGCATTCCAAATTTCATGAATGCTCTTGACATTTCTCAGTTAAGAACCTTATGTCATGGAAATCATGTTGATATTATTTCGTCAACAAAGTCTTCTCCTCCTCCTTCTACCTTCTCTCATAAAAGTATAACTACTAGTAACCGGAAGTCTAAACGAAATAGAAAGAGGAATAATAGGAAGAAGAAATCACCAACCTCTGCAAGTCATGTTCGAGATAGGTCATCAACCACTGCAAGTCATGTTGAAGACCAGCGACCAGCCTCTGCAAGTCATGATGGGGGAAAGAACCTAGTCCCTTCAACTCATACTGGATTTCAATCACCAACCTCTGCAAGTCATGTTGTGTATGTGCAACCAACCACTGCAAGTCATGTTGGGGGAACGAGTCTCGTCAATGCGAGTCATGCGAGTGATATGTAACCAACCACTCCTATTCATGTTAGGGGCATTGATTCTGTTGAGAAAACTAGAAGGATAGGTCGTAATCCTAAGTTCCTTGTAATATTTGAAAGGGATATCACCTTACTGATATGTGCACTGGCATTCTAGAGGCATGAGTATTGTGGTCCCCATTTGCAATCTCTTATGATTCTGAGTCTTCTGAGGTTTCCTCATAGTCTATTCATCTATTGGTTGCGAAATTGGTCATGTCGATGCAATCTTTGACTGATCCCACTCATGTTTGGGGGGGTGATGTGCCTTTAGACCATGTTGTATCACAACTTATTTAGCCAGTGGTTGAGAAATTTTTCATGTCGATACAATCTTTGTCTGGTCCCACTCCTCCTTTGGGGGGTGATGCGCCTTTAGACCATGTTGTCACATAGCCTATTCATCTAGTGGTTGAGAAAGTGGTCATGTCGATGCAATCTTTGGTTGATCTGACTCCTCTTTTGGGGGGTTATCAACCTTTAGAACATGTTGTCTTGCAACCTATTAAGTCAGTGGTTGAGGAAGTGGTTGTTCCGATGCAATCTTTGGTTGATCCCACTCTTCTCTTGGAGAGTGTCGAGTATACGAAAGCGGTCACGCCGATGAAATCTTCAGTTGATCCCACTCTTCGCTTGGAGAGTTTCAAGTCTACCAAAGTGGTCACTCCTATGCAATATTCGATTGATCACACTCCTCTCTTGGGGAGTGATGTGTCTACTAAATATGTTTTTAGCATTTCCAGTTCAGTACTTTCAGAACAAGGGGGAATTCCGCTCACTTCGATCACACCCCCTCCAAGTCCTAGGATGGTTTCCTTTGAATGGAATGACCTTGTGAACCTTTCCTTCCTTCTTATGCACCTTTTCAAACAAAGGTTGAAGTTAATTCAAAAAACATTTACCGATGTATTGTGGATGAAGGAGCCTCCACAAGTATTTTATCCTCCTCGGCTTTGCAAGCTTTGGGTTCTCCAAAGCTTGTGTCTTATTCGCATGAGCTATTGAATTTTGAGATATGTCCTAGTGAATATTTGGGGATTATTCCTTAGTTTCCTATCACATTAGGTGAAAATATTGTCCTTGTCAATGTTATAGTGGTGCAAGGCCCGTTAGATTTCAATATACTTCTCGGGTGTGATTATATATATGCTATGAATGTTGTGGTGTCTACGCTCTTTCGGGTGATGCATTTCCTTCACAATGGAAGCATTTTCACTATCGACCAACTGGAATCTCATAATCACCATCCTAATCCAACGTTAGTTTAGGATACCCCTTTATATGTTCCTAGTGTTCGTGTAGACTCTACCCCACCACGGGTTAGTTATGTGGAATCTTATCCTCGATGTTCAATTGCTTCTGAGAAGGAACCTGTGAAATCATGTTTTCCTTGTAAATACATGGTCTCGACAATTTATCAATACTTTTATCTAATGGGGGAATGGGAGCCCTTTCTTCCCCCTCTTGTTCTGAGTGGTCTTGAGTTTCCTTTTGAGTCTGATCTCACTGTTTGTAGAGCCCCATACCCTCGTTCTTGTGATTCTTTATTGATAGACTCTGCTAGTCCTAGCCAGAAGCTCCATTATCATATGGAATATGGTCAGTTTGATTCACCCTTTGGGACTGTCGACCTTCCTCGTGCATGTGATTTATAGGATATTGAATTTCCTTCGGATGAAGCTATTCTTGAAGCCATGACTATGGTTTCTATACAGTGGAAATACGTACACCGTGGCTTTTGTTTTCTTCCCTATTATGATACTTTCTAGGTTAACTATCGAAGAGACTCTAGGTTAGAGACTAACAGAGGGCTCTACTTCAACTACTACCATGCATGAGTCGTAAGGATGAGTGGTGATTTGTACCATATTGTACAATCCAGGTTTGTTGTTTTCATGTTTTTTATTCAATAGCACCTGTTATTTTCCAAAGTTTCAATCTATATTGGATCTATTAACTTATGGATGAGTGTTATTGGCCTTATATGCATGATGTTGGAGACATTTTTATTTGACTTTTATTCATCGTATCAATCCATTCTGACAGCTATTTACCTCGAAAGTGGCATATAAATTATATCTTTCCCTACTTGCATTTTTGCATTATTCTTGTCCTGGTTCATTTGGCCTTAGGATCGACCCCACTAAATTGCGAAACTAACCTTTCTTGTTGATAAGTGTGTTGTACTTTATGTGGTAGAGACTTCATTCGATGGGAATCCTAGTTAGAGCCTTTTTTTCAATTTGGTGTCCATGACGAAGTATTTCATAGGCACAGTATTCCTTTCTGTCCCACCATGACAGTGTGTCAGAGCCTCATTCTTCTTCATTTTTTCTCACCTATACCCATGGGACTCCCTATGAGCATGGTTTGTTGTACTTTGGGCCCCCTTATACTTTTAAAGAAACATCTAATGAAAGATTATTTATTATTTTCGGTATCATCTGGATTACTTAAGAAAATAAGCCCCCCTAGAGTCTTCTTTAAACCTTTTTTAGAATCTCTAAAATTGAAAAGATTGTCGAGCAATCTTCTTTCCCTTCACGCTTGTCAAACTAAAATTTGAAGGAGCATCTGTCTGGTGGTAGCTAACCCCTTTTTTGGTCTGGACGGTTAATTTATGAATAAAGGTATGCCATAGGAGATTCGGTTCTCTAGGAGAGTATTCTTAGGCGTAATTTTAACCCTTTTTCGAGCCTGAGGGACTAAAATTTCGAAAAAATTCCATTCTCCTTGGTTTTGGTTTATCTCTTTTTCGGTCCTTGGATATTATCTACGAAAAAGGAAGCCTCCCGGAGTCCATAGTTAAGCTCTTTGTAGACTCCCTAAATATGAAAAGATCATCGAGTGACCTTGTTCCTTTTACACTCATTAATTGGTCCAAAAATAATATATATTTGGCACAAGTTTAACCCTTTTTTCGAACAATAAATGATCCTGGAAAAAGGTATGCCATAGGAGACGTGTCTCACCAGGAGAGTTCTCCTATGTTATTTTTTATACTTTTTCGTTCGAAGGAGACTAAACTTAGAAAAAGTCTGTGAGTCCATAGTTAAGCTCTTTTCAGACTCCTTAAAATTGAAAATATAGTCAAGTGATCTTGTCTCAATCACACTCATTAAAATGGTTTTGAAGAGACATCCCTTCGGTATAAGTTTAACCCTTTTTCTAACCAACTGGACTAATTACAAAAAAGGAACACTTTGGAGTCTTCTTTTAGTGTTTTTTAGACACTCTAAACGTGAAAAACCACCGATCTTACCTTCTTTGGGCTCGTAAAACTTCACATGGAGGGAGTCTTGTTGTGTCATACTTACTCACATCGCATGTCTCATCCTTCCGTCTTTGGCCTAATTCTAGCTTCATGTTGCTATTAACGTATTATCTGAGCCTTCAAAGCATTCCTTAAATGCAATCCTAGTAGCATTTTTTCCCTTGCGATCTGACACCTTGACTCATGGAGGAATTTTCCTAAGTGTACACATATCCCCTTGCACTGAACATAAGTATTTTCCATGCAGTTGGAACTATTTTTCTTTCCCACGACACTCATTCCTCCTTTGTAACATAACATTCTTTTATTCTTTTTCAAGCTCGTTAAAAATTTGAAAAATACAAAAAAATCAAATATTCCAAAAAGAGGGGACGAGATATACATTGTCTTTTATCGACAACAAGATAATCTCTCTTGGACAAAGAACATCCTTTCTTCTGTTCGCTAAGCATTGGGATCTAGTATGACCTTAGGAAGTTGTTATCATTACATCTAGTATGACCTTAGGAAGTTGTTCTCATTACATATAGTTGTGTCCTCCATTTGGTTACTCTTCCAAACATATAGAGAGTTTGTGGTGCCTCCTCTATCACATACTTATGTAAATACTATGTTGCTTGAGTCCCATCATTTTGTTGTGCTTTTGTCCAAGAGATTTTTTATCCAACCTAAGTCGACCATTCTATAGTTTATCTCTTGACTTTCATGAGTCGTCCATCCCAAGAGTCGAGTCAAGTTTAGATTCAAAATCAATGAGGTTTTGTGCCTCATGATTGAGATCCTCTATTCTTTCCCCGAAAGCATGTCGAAGACCTCATGGTAGTGAGTCGTAGTCCTACCTAAGATTTTGAAGATCTTCAAGTTGTTTCTCGAGCGATGAAGTCCTCATGCATCAATGCTTCTTGAAGAGGCATATCATATTGTACTTGTATATACTCACATGATCTTGAGATTTATATCTGTTTTGTATTGTTCGCGGCTGCACTTTATATGGACATTTATATTTTTTCTAGTAGTCATATATGACATGGACATCCAATGTACTTGATTGGAATCCATGCTTATTTCATTCCAAGCATGGGTATGCCCATTTCGAAGAGATTATCATTATTTTGTAGATGGCACGCTCATGAACACTCGTCTCGGGCTCACTCAACTGCGTGCTTTTCCACTATGCAAAGATATTGTAATGTATTTCGGCCATGAGTTTCTCTTCTGACCTCACACATTAGGGGGCATTTGTTATAATCCAAAATGCCTTATCTATGCATAAAAGACATTGGCCCTTCCATTTACATACTTTGCCAAAATACTGATGAGGCTTCCTTTTGAAAAACCATTTTTTGGATACTGTACGAGCCTTGCTGCACTAATAGCTTGTGTACACACGCATGTTGCATGCTAGTTAGATCATGCGCATATGTGTGTTCCATGCTAGTTAGCCCACGTTTACCTCCAAAAGTTGCAAAAAATATAAAATTGCATGGAATTCAGCAGAGTTTACGAGCTATACAGGGTTTCCTAATCATTTTACCCCTTGTAACTATATTCCAAACCGAATAACCATATTTTTCTCATATTAAAAGAGGTCTTGGGGAGTCATTTATGAACATAAGCAAGATAATAAGAAAACTATTCCAAAATCCATTCCCCTTCTTAACCCAATATTTGCATTCTATTCTGAATTTTAGCTTCAACCTTCCCCTCCAGCCTTTCTCCTTATGCAACCCTTCCTCCTTCCCTTGGTGATATGTTGGTTGCGAGAAGCTAATGTGGGATTGATGCACTTGGAGACACGATAAAGGTTCTCGGACTTGGTTTGTGGAGCAGTTGCCAGTAATATTTGTAATCCTTTTTGTCTTGAAATTGAATAAAAGAGTTCATTCTTGTCCCAAAACCCTATGTTTACATGCTTTTTTTAATTTGTGCATTTATATCTATATATAAAATTTTAAAGTGATCAACATAGATTTCATATGTTGTTGCATTGTATTCCTAATCTTTTGCAGGTCATATTTGGGAGGAGACCCGTGATCTAGGAGGTGACAACAAGTGAAAGAGGTCCATAAGGACTAAAGGTGCACTCATTAACTCTCTTTCCTTTCTTTCTCGTCACCTTCTTTAGATGGTTTTGGGGTACTTTAAGGGTAGAACAGTATTTTAAGGGAGTTAGCGCTCTGCCTTTACCTTAGACCCAATATAGGGGGATTTTCCCCATAGCGCCAACCCAACCATGTTCAAATGTTGTTGGATATGTGTTATTGCTTATGTTGGATACATAGACTATCTCGATAAACAAATATTGATTATCTTGTGTTGTTGTTGTCAGTGTTCATACTTTGTTAGGAGTGTTGTTGTACCATGTTTGAGAAGTTTTTGTAGTTAGAACAAATCAAAGAGAAAGCGTTGTGTGCTATGTACGTAATTTGTTTTCCTCCAAGCTTATTTTTCTTAAGATAATGTTGAAGGAATTCAAAATGGAAGATTCTACACCAGTCAACACACCTATGGTCAAAGGTTGTAAATTAAGAAAAATGATGAATCTTCGGAAGCAAATCAAACATTGTATAGGTCAATGATTGAAATCCTACTATATGTAACAACATCATGGCCAGACATTTTGCAAAAAGTAGGATTGGTTGCACGATTTCAAGCTCCATCAAAAGAAACTCATGTACAAGCAGTAAAAAGGATATTCAAATATCTAAAGGGCACCTTGGAATTCGGATTATGGTACTCAAGAGGTGAATATTTTACTCTAACCACATGTAAAAATGCAGATTGGGAAGGAAGTGTTTATGATAGAAAAAGTGCAAGAGGAGTACATTATATTATGGGAAACATGCATATAATTTTCATCCAGTATTCTGAATATTCCTTGTTCAAACCTTGAAGGATTTTTTATAGCTAGGAATGAAATTTGAGAACAGATCAACACATTTGTTCGAGGAAACTTCAAAATCCATTTTTCGTTGTGTATTGATCTTTTGGAGTTGCAATGGTTTGAGGTATCTACTGTGCAAAATAAAAGACAAGTCCACATAGATATTCTTTACATTGTGACCAGTATTGGCCATGTTCACGAAAGTGTTTTTGAATGACAATTGTATGGTGGTTTGATGACATTAAAGCACTACCAAACCGACAACATAAATGTGACAATGGAAGACCCCTTAGAAGTTACGAAGGAACATAACAACTTTAATATTCAAAGCACATGGAGATGTCATAAGTTGTAGATGTAATGTTTTTTTAACAACAATAGACCATTCATTTTTTAGCATTATATTGTGAGCAATTTTTTAAGGAAACCAATCCTACCAGTTATTAATATCTAATAGTACTTTGATATTGAAGCATCTAGTAAGTCTTTGAATTTTTTTTAATAAGTAGAAAAATCAGTACTTCAGGAGAGTGATAGTAAAACAAAGAATATTCAACAATAATAGCAAGAAAATATAGTACATTCGCAAGGGGAGATGCTTCAAAAAAATACAAGAGAAACCACAGTCTAAGGAGGGAGCAACACAACAAAAGAAACTATGAAAAAAAAAATGAAGCATATTCCCATCAAGTACCACTTCCTAAGAGAACATGTAGCCGAACTAAGTGTCAATATGGAATATATAATACCACCAAGGAACAAGTTGCATATATTTTTACCAAACCTCTTGCTAGAGAAACATTTGAATATCTCATACAGAAGTTGGGAGTGATATCCCTCTCATCTTGTCAGTAAAGAAACACAACTCAAAGGGAGCATACATTTACCATTGATGTCAAAGTGGGGGGATTACATATTGGGAGAGAGTTGCACACAGGTGGAGGAGGATCACAGATAGGGAGAGTTGCATACTAGGGATAATTATTTCTATTTTTTTAGGATTACGTGTTTTTAAGTACATGGTTCCCATCAATGACAAAGAGGGAGATTGTTGAATATATTATTTTCATTGATATCAAAGGTAAGTAAATATTCAAATATAAATGTGACTTTAATAAATACAAAAGTGTAAGTGGATTAGAAATGAAGTTACATAAAAGTGGATAAGAAATGGAATTACGTAAAAGTGGAGTTAACATGAAAGTGGATTAAAAAAAGAAGATAAAAGTTACAAATGAAGTTACGTAAAAGTGGATTAAAAAAGGTAAAAGTAAAAGTGGAGTAAAAGTGCACATGGTATTTGCACATGGATTTAAAACCCATGGTATGTTAAAAAGTTAATTAAGAAATTAAAAAAAAAGGAGAAAATTAACTATTTGTTTAATAAATGTCATGTCTTTTCAAATGAGCATGATTTTTCATGTAAAGAAAATGGTAAAATATAAATGGAGAAGAGGATTGTGACAAATAAATGTGTGCGCGTGGATGAAAATGTAATATTCTTATGCATATCATTTGAGGAGTGACGATTGAATATCATTCAAATATCGACGCTTAAATATTAGCGAAGATTAGATCTGGTGTTCTAAAAAATAGATCTGGTGTTCTAGCAAACAAAACTTGCAAAGGTAGATCTGAGTCATAAGTAGAAGAAGAAACAAGATCTCATGAAGGTAAAATGAAAGAAAAAGTAGTGGGCGGATACAAGACCCGACAAAAGCATAAGTACTAAGCGCATAACAAATTTGGTAAATACAAAAGCATCAAGAAGACCATTGAAGGAATGCATATGAGGAACTTGTAAACTTGTAAGTAGATTAATGCCTACAAATAACAGAGGAGATTGATGTCTCTAGTAGGTCGATTCCTACAAAGAGCATAGGGGATCGACGTTTCTTGTAGGTCGGTGCCTACAAACAACAGAGGGATTAGTGTCTCCTATAGGTCAGTGCATACAAACAACATACAAGATTGTTGTTTTCAGTGTGTCTGCAAACAACAGAGGGGATTGGTGTCTCCTGTAGGTCGATGCCTACAAACAACAGTGGGGATTGGTGTCTCTAATAGATTGGTGCCTACAAATTTATAAAAAAAAAACTTTTGTGGTTTTCTCCCGAAAAGATTTCCACTTTAAATATTGTGTCTTCTAGTTGTTACATTTATATGATTATTTCATTACGGTTTATGAATGTTGAAAAGAAAAAAATAACCTTATACTAATTCACCCCTCCTCTCAATATAAATGTATCACTTAGTCTTTCCATCTAAAGTGTTTCTTAATTTTACAATTGTTGTTTTTGGGCTTTGTTCAAATGAGTATCAGAGTTTGTGTTGTTTGTGTGAATAATTAAATTCAAAGTTGGACACATAATTCCCCTCCAAAATTCGAATGAATTACTTGGGATAATTTGCTGATTAGAATGAAGAACGCAATGTGTTTTAAATAGTTATTTTACATGGTGGGGATTGTACCTTGCGTGAGATTGAGTGTACACCACCTGATATTCTTGGACGTTTTGGATTGCTTTTATGAAGCTTGACGTGTTGAAAGAGATCAAAGATATCTCGGATAGCGTGAAATTAGTTTAATTAGGTGCTACTGCGTTGAAAAACATTGATCCTCGCACCCGAATGCTCTTTCTGGTAGAATTTATTTTGCGTGCAACGAGAAGATACGCTTTGAAAAAGGAGACAAAGCTAGTTATTATTTTATGTGATATTCAATTTGCCGTGTAAGGTTATTGTTTTATCTTTCAATGAATGATGTTATATGGTAAATGTACGATATATTTACGTTTGTTGCAGTGTGGGCTAATACTGTCAATGTACATATAATGGATCTATAAAAAGAAGAGACTATTTCCAGGATCTCGAAAGGTGGCGGAGTAAAAAAGGTTTTGTTGAGGTAAATGTTCAAAATAGCATTCATTAAAATTTATCCTGAACTACATCGTAAGAATATGTCAGATAAACCGTAAGAATACGTCTAAAGGTGTTTTCCGTCTAAGGGAAGAAGACCTAGTGGCACGCCCAAAATCTACTAGTAAATGGTTTGCCTTCTTCTTAATGAGTACTACTACTAGTTTGTATAACATCTTTCCCATTTAATAATTATGAACTTTCTAGTTTGAAGAATCTCTTACACCTTTTGCTTGCAATGTAGAAGTGACGTGGGAAGAAGTTGTGAGTTCCAAGTATTTGGTGACATAAATAGTATAAGTACACGTTTACTTATACATTTTTATTTTTTTTCAATGTTTAAGTGTTCAAAATTATTTAAAAAATTAATTAATTAATGGAAAATATGAAATTATTAATTTTATAAAATAAATTCTTATAATATATATTTTTAAATAAATCTATTGTAATTTCTAAATGATTAGAGAAGATAAGTTATCTTTAACAAATATTTAAAAATAAAAGTTTTTCTTATGATAGAAGATAAGTTACCTTTAACAAATATTTATAAATAAATTTTTTTTCTATTGTCTATATAGAGGATGAAGTTTTTTCTTTAGATGAAATAGAATTTGGGGTTAAGTTGCTTGCAAATGGAAAAGCTAAGGACATTGAAGGTTATCAAGTTGAAATTTTTAAAATCAGAGGGTCTATCTTCATCCCTCACATACACAAACTCTTCAATTTAGTAATAGCTTCCCTAAACCTTGGATGCAAAACCTAATTGATCATATTTTAAAAAACGAGGATATAAACATTCCCTCTAATTATAGGACCATTATGATTAGCCCTATTTTAGCCAAGTTGTATGGAATTATTTTGGAAAAGAAGATTAGCCTTTGGCTAGAAAGTCATAGTAAAAGAGATAAAGGGCACGTTGAGTTTAAGATATATCATTCAACTGTGGACCATCTTGTTACCTTTAGGATCATTGCAGAGGAGTTCCACAATACTAAAACCAACATTTTTTGTTTTTTTGTTGACTTTATAAAATCTTTTGACATGGTTCTCAGGAAAAACCTTTGGGATGGGTTGGAAGAGATAAGAGTTCCTTTCGAGTTGAGATTTGTTGCAATAAGGTTGTATGATAACGTTATTGCAAGTTTAAGAACACAGAGGGATGGTCAAAAGAGATTAACTACAATATTGACGTCAAGCAAGGTTGTCCCTTGTCCCCTACCCTCTTTGGCATATACATTGACAAGTTAGAAGATTTCTTGGAAGAAACAGGTTGTGTCGACCCTAATCGCACTGGTATAGTCACCAATCTTCTTCTTTATGTTGATGATATCGTTCTTATGGATAAGAGTCCCTGTGATCTTGAAAAGTAACTAAGAATCCTCAAGGAGTTTTTCTCCAATATGGGTATGACTGCTAGTACTGGCATGACTAAGGTCATGATCATTAAATCCAATAATATCACGTATGATACCTTCGTCTATGAGAGCAACAACTTGGAGGAAGTGACTTCATACAAATATCTTGGAATCAATATTCACCACAATCTCAACTGGAATTATAGCATTGAGAAAAAGATTATTGGGGGATGGAAAGTTTATTATGGGCTTGAAAAACTTTTTGTAAATCAGTCGATTTTTGGATATGGGATAAGAAGAAAATCCTATTTGATACTCTTTTTACGCACGTTATTCTATATGGATGGAGTATCTCTCATGAATCCTGGAGAAATATAGAGAAAATCCAAAAGAATTTTATAACCTATAATATCAAAATTAAAGGAAATACGCTCTACCCCTTACTCCTCTTAGAGGAAATCATTTCCCCCATTGAGAGCACGACTATGACTAGATACCTAATGTATAAGAACAAGTTAAAAAACATGGAAGACAAGAGGCTTCCTAAAATTGCTTCAAAATCTAGTTGTAACCGCCTTCGACTCAAGTGGCGATGGCATCAAGATGCCCAATCTTGGTTAAGCCATTGGGGAATCATGGAAGAGACCATTTTGTAGGATAATGATACTATTAAAAATATCATTAAATCAAATTTAAGGAGAAAATGTGGTTTGATAAAGAGTTAGAGGAAAAAATAAAATTAAGGTATTATAAGGATGTAATCAACCCTAATTTAGAAGATCAAAATTATCTCTTTGTTTTGACAAGTGTAAAGGAAAAAATAAGCATTACTAAGATAAGAATAAATTCTCATGAGCTCCATAGTGAAAGTGAGCATTGGTCAATTCCTAAAACGCCATGGGATGAAAGAGTGTGTCACCTTTGTGACACTGAGAAGGTTTAAGATGAAAAATACTTTCTCTTAGATTGTTGAGCCTATACCGAGATTAGATGTCAATTTCAAAATATTTTTGACACTACCAACCTTCCTAACCTTTTAACTCAACAAAACTATGGTGATGTTGAAACACAATTCTAAAGAATTACAAGTAGTCCTTTATTCTCTTAAGATCTGGTAAACCAATACAATCTTAATGGACATTAATCATCATCATCATATTATAATTTTTTTTATTAATTAATTAATAAAAAACATGAAATTATTCATTTTATAAAATAAACCCTTATTATAAAATAAATTAATCTTTTAAAAAAAAAAAATCAAATGCAACGGATTATGAGAAAATAAATACCTTTAACATTGTATTATATTATATTATATATATAAAATGATGCTCACTTCACATTACGAAGGAATACCAAATATGTAATCTAACACTATGAGGGATGACCAAATATTTATTACATGTTGCATCATTAACATTTGTTTTATTGTACCAAATAACTTTCTTACCTGTTGCATCATCAAAATTTCTTTTATCGAAAAAAGAACACTTTATAAGTTAAATTAGTGAAAAGTGGATAGACAAAAGAAAATAACTTTGATAGAAAAAAACACTTTATAAGTTAAGTTAGTAAAAAGTGGATGGACAAAACAAAATAACACTTTATACTTTAGGTTAAGTTGTAAATAGATTGAAATAAAATAATTTTTTAATTTAATGTTTTAATTTGAACTTTTTATTATAAAATTATTCATTAATTAATAGTAAACATAGAATTATTTATTTTATAAAATATAAATAAAATGTTAAAAAAATCAGAATAAAACCTAAATAATTAAATGGAAAATAAATAAATAAATAAATATATATATATATATATATATATATATATATATATATATATATATATAATACTCCTCAAAAGGATTACCAAAAATGTAATAACACTACGAAGGATTACCAAATATTTATTACATGTTGCATCATTAACATTTGTTAATTTTACGAGAATATAAGACGAAGGATTACCAAATATTTATTACATGTTGCATTATTAACATTTTTTAATTTTACGAAATAAGTTTCTCACATGTTGCATCATTAAAATTCACTCAACAACAAGGATTACCACATATGTAATCATCACTACGAAATATTACACATATGTAATCATCACTACGAAATATTACCAAAAAATAAGGATTACTAAATATTTATTACATGTTGCATGATTAACATTTATTGTACCAAACATGTTGCATCATCAAAATTCACTCCACAAGAAGGATTACCAAATATGTAATCAACACTACGAAATATTACGAAATAAGGATTGCGAGATATTTATTATATGTTGCATCAATAACATTTGTTGTGTTTTATTGTACCAAATAAGTTTCTTACATGTTGCATCATTAAAATTTGTTTTATTGAAAAAAGAAAAAAACACTTTATAAATTAAGTTAAGTTGTAAAAAGTGGATTAGAATTTGTTTGGTAATGAGTTGGTCAAGCTCTGCAGTTTTCAAGACCTAATAATTTGCAATGGAGTAATGAAGTGGCCAAACTCCAACCAAATGACTTGTATTCATGGGCTAGGTAGTAGTGTTATAAATTATGTGATATCTGATATCCCCATTTCCAACCAAATAACAACTTTTGACCTTTTAAATGACCATGAGCCTGACTCTGATCATAAACCTTTAACCCTAACTCTAAAATTCTCCATGCATAGGAGCACCATTGAAGATAATTCTGATAATCAAAGGAATTTGTGCTTTGACAAAAGTAAAATTGACATTTTCTTAAATGATTTAAATAGTAAATTAAACCTCCTAACTTATAAGGAAAACATTGAAGAACCCTATCATAATTTTACAACTACCCTTTCCACTTCTATTAACAAGTTCTCTTTCGAGGTGTCCCATAAAAAGAA
>SNQJ01S0000105.1:58992-85446 GCA_010110895.2 Picea sitchensis
ATATTTATTTTACATAAAAAAAATTTACCTTAAATTTATATATCTGATTTCTTTCTTTTATATCTATATATATCAATATTTTTATTTCGTTTGTACATATATTTAACCAACATATAATATTATTATTATTGTTTGTTAAAATATTATATATTTTTAAAAGTCTACATAAAATGATGTTTAAGTTTATATATATCTGATTTCGTGTATATATATCTGATTTCTTTCTTTTATATCTATATAGATCAATATTTTTATTTCGGTTTGTGCATATATTTAACCAACATATAATATTATTATTATTGTTTGTTAAAATATTATATATTTTTAAAAGTCTAATTTTATGTAAGCCTTCGTGAGGGAAATAAATTTTAAAAAAAAATAATTCATTAAATTGTAACTATGTTGGTTTTTTAAAATAAACCTAGACTTATTGTAATTTCACTTTATTAAATAAATCTCAAATTTCAAAATTTTAAGAAAGAGATATGTAGAAATATAGTTTTAATTATGTGTATCTATAATATCCTTTTATTTATTTATATAATAATTTTTATATTAGATATATGCATATCAAATTTCTCTCTTTCACATACACATTAATTTGTTAAGAATATATGTTTTCTCTATAGAATTTAGCAACCAAATCACTATGTTGAGGGGGTCTCTTGTTCCAAAAACAAGGGGTCTCATACACGAATTTTGTGTCTAACATTCATTTCATAGTTGACCATTAATTAGTAATTATTTTTTTACAATATTTAAATTGCTTTTATAAAACATGTTATTGACTAACAACTTCAAAGTCTTATTGGGCATCTTGACACAATGCAATTAGATAATCTAAGTTTTAAGTTTGGCTACCAATTTTAAATGCAATGATTTCCCTCTACACAAAACTTTGAATAGAAGCAAAGTTTCAAGGACTAATTTGTGCAAATGTTACATGTCATGATCTATAAAATTTCGATATGTAACAGATTTCTATTCTTATTATTTTATTTTTATGCATATATTACTATTTTCCTCTTTATTCTATATGCATTTTGTAGCCATTATCTTTTTTATAATACTATGTCTTACCTTAGCGCTCTCTCTCTCTCTCTCTCTCTCTCTATATATATATATATATCCATTTGAAGGGTAAGATTCACTTTCATAACGTGTGCATATGATTTTATGAGTTTTCTCTTTTGAAATATAAGATGGATTTCTTCGAGAATATGTTTATAGATGGTTATGTAAGTATGATTTTGGATTTATATTATCCTTTTAGGTTTAAAAGGAAGCATTTTTTGGTTATGCTTACTCTCTTATGTCATTTCAAAGAAAGAATTCAAACTTTCTTCATTTAATCAAACACTTAGTTTACAACTATGCACCCACATAATAAGAGTTACACTAAGTTATAATTATTAGTTATGTGCTTATTCACAGCTAACTAGATTAATGCATACAATTTTGTCTTTCTCTATATATAATTTCAATTTGCCATAATTATATGTAGATAAGTTCTTTTCAAATGAATATAGGTGATGATTTAGAAAAAATATATTATTTGGTCAAGAAAATATGTAAATCATTTATATGTTTATGGACATTTAGATCTTATACAAAATATATATAATTAATTGACATAACTCAAGCCTTTCTAACAAAAAAAAATATACATATCTTCTCAATAGTGGTGGAATATGGAATAAAAAATTGAATTAACTTTGATTCTACAAGAATGCGCACTATCAACACTTATTCTATACTTACAACAACAATTCTAATAAAACTATTTAAGTAATAAGGCTGTATGGCAACATATACTTACCTTACAGTTATGTAAGAATGCAGTATGCCAATACATTCACTTTGAGAATTGTATCCACATTTGCATTTATTAATAATTTATTATTTTTTAATTTATTTATTATTTGATATAATAAGTGAAAAAATATTTCATTTCATTGTTAAATATTTTTCAATTGGTTTGATGATTGCAATATGTGCTTTATGGCCTCTTTTCATTTCTTTTGTTTGTCTTGAGAGAATACAATTGTAGTTAAACAATTGTGATGATTGTAATATATGTTTTATGACTTTTTGTCATCACTTCTATTTGCTTTGGGAGGATGCAATTGTAGTTAGTGAAACTTCGTAAAATTATAATAGATAATAAAGCTCCATCCTATTTTGTTCTCCAACTAAGCTTTGAAAGTACAAATATTTTAAATTATATATAAAAAAAAAAAAAAAAAATTTAAATATACATATAATTTCATAATTAAAAATTAAAATAAATTTATAGACATAAATATCTTAATAAACTTAAAAAATTAAGACTTTAATGCAACATCTAGATATTCATGAATGATGTCATAGGATAACTATCTATCTTAATAAACTTAAAAAATTAAGACTTTAATGCAACATCTAGATATTCATGAATGATGTCATAGGATAACTATCAATTAGCATGAAAAAATTATCTCTGATAAGCACATCTACTACTTATTTTATTTTTTTATTATAAGTTGGCTAATTGAAAGCATCAAAGATTCACGAGTTTAACAAATTTGGAATGGTGACATATCATTTTCCACGGTTATCTTATTTTTATTTTATTTTTATTTTATGTTTGTTTTATTTTATTGTTTTATATTTTTGTTATATGTTTTCAATTAAAAGTGTATGGCAATCAATTAAAATCCCACATTTCATTCATCATAAAAATCATTTAATAATTTTAATAAAGGTGTTCATGTTAATCATTTTGATAAACATGTTCATGTTAATATGAACCTTTAATAATGCATAAATTTCACATCGAACCATGCATTAAACCAATGAATATATCGTCGACCCTTTTGCAATAAGACATTCAATTGATGGACCAATCAGTTGATAGATAAATAGTTTTTTAAATAATATAAAAATAAATAATTTGATTTGTTAAAGTTAAACGTAGGAATATGGTTAATTTTTTTTTAAATATAAAGTCAATGTGAACTCATCCTTATATACCTAACCTACTGCAGGTATAATAACATCTTAATCAACTAACTTGTAAATTTATATTTTTTATATAATAAATATGATATATTTAAAAAAATAAAATTAATTATCAATATTATTATCATAAGTATTATATATTTTCAAGCCTTATATATTTTAAAAAGTGTAAGTATTGTCTAGTGACAGCATCTTTATCCTATTCAATTGTAAATTTAACTTCTTTTATACAATAAATATCCTACATTCTTACTTCTTAACTTTTTGTCTCAAAAAATTATTACGCCATGAAAAGGGACAGTTTTAAAGTAAACTAACGTTTTTGTCTGGAAAAAATATTACACCTTAAAAAGCGACATTTTAAAAGTAAACTCTGCACTAGAATTTTTAACACAGCGTATAACGATATATTTAAATACAAGGTGGTTTGTATGGGAGTAGGTTAATTCAGAGTAATCTTCTCTTGAGTTATGGAAGGAGGTTTTTTTGGTGGTTTTAAATTTTCTGTCAATCCAAAATTTTGATGGTTTTTTTAAAATCTGGATTGGTTTAAAATGGAGCAAAACTCTTAAAATAAAGTTCTGAATTACATGGAACTTTAATCCATGAAAAACTCAGACTATCCTGAAAATCTTACTAGATTGAGAACCATTTTTTACCTTAAAAAAACTGATATATTTATTCAAAAATTAGCCTACTCCGCTTTTATGTTTCTCCTGGCTTACCTAGATTCTCGAAGCAGGTCATTTGAATCTCTGAACATCGACCCACACCTAAAAGGAGTGTACTTGTTGTCTGAAAGTCTGATCATACCTAAAACGTACTGCATTTGTCAACAAAAGAATGTTACGGATACGGCTTTACCTAGAACAAACAGAAAAATAAATAAATTCATACATCATATCCTGACCTTCACGTGGACGGTGGAATGGCCGACCTTTATTATTAGGTGGCGCATTGGAAGGTCACAATCCTCTTCAACGTACGGTGTCAGTAATTGCTTTCTTTTAACTCTGCTTCGTTTCCTCGGACGAAAGGTCTGTTTTTCAGGGAAGTGAACGCACCCATGTGCACTATATTCCATTGCCGATCTTAGAGAATAGAATCCATCGTTTTTCTTTTGTATGAATCAGAATTGTTTCAATGGGAAAGGAGATAGCCCAAGTAGTGTTTTTTAGGAAGATAATGAACAAGTTTCAGAGGCTTGTCCATGTCCGTAGGGCAGTCAGATACGCCTTTTCTCCTATAAAAAAAAAGATGCTTCATTTCAGAAGCGACTGTAATAAATATGAGCTTATCAATGGCAGCCTTCCAATCGATGTTCCCAAGGGGCACTTTGCAGTCTACGTTGGAAGTGAACGCAGTCGGTTTGTAGTTCCTACAAGGTATTTGAATCAACCTCTCTTCCAGTCATTGTTGGAGAAAGCCTGGGAAGAGTATGGATTCCATCACCAGATGGGACTGACGATTCCCTGTGAGAGAGCAGCTTTCGAATACGTAACTTCTGTTCTGGAAAAGAAGGATTCTACACTTGCAATTATGGAGATCGGAAAGACGATGGAGCTGATATAAGCCAAATTGGGATTGCTTTGATTGCTGAATAGGTTTATTTTATTCCTACTTTGATATGTACATGTTAATATTGCATATATTACTCAGAATGCATTACGCACAGACCAGCGCCAAGATATAAGCATATATAAAATCAGAATCATATTTTACCTCCTTTTATCCCATGAGACTTTCACATTGATATTTTTCCTCTTGGAAGTTAAGCTTTAGTATATTACTGATTTTGTTCTGGAGATTTCAAAAGTTCTCTATTACTTGGCCATTGGCCATCCTTTCTGTTGTAGATGTCCATTTGAATAAGATACGGATGTATGATAAAACCCTAAAAAGGAAAAATCCCTTGTCGTGTTAAAGATCGCACTCTGTATTTAGAATCTTGGAGTATGGATATGATTACTGGGTATTTAGTATATGATGATAACTTGGTATTCAGTATCTTGTCCGTTTCTATAATATGAGGCTATGCCCTACTGGAAAGAATTTCGAGAAGGTTCATTTCGTTGGTTGTAGCTTGCTGAAACATAACCAGAGTCGCTAGCGGAAATCCAAGTTTGAAGGTACGCATTTTGTTGATAGATAATAATGGCTTGCGATACTGAACAAATATCCAACTCAGAGGCATGGTGTTTTCAGCGAAATAGACAAGGAATTGTCTCTTAAGCAACCACTTTTAGAAAATCTTTATTAGATATAGAAGAGAATAAGATAGGCATGAAAAGTCCATTAACCTCTGCAAAATCATCACCTTCCAGATATTTCAGCATAAAGCGCATTGATATGGAAAATTTGATACAATATCAGTTAATTATTCTCTATATCTATTTTTTCATTGAAAGGAATTGATAACTTGTTATGTATTTTTTTTTAATAAAAGGAATTGATAACTATGTCAGCCATTTTAGTATCCAACCAACTCGTTGTTACTATTTTTTTTAATGAAAGGAATTGGTAATTTGTTAAAGAAATGTGGGTTAGTCTAATATGAAATCAATTGGCTACCATTATAATTTAAGTGTATATTCAACAGGAAAATTAGATATATATATAACTTGTTACTTAGCAAGGACCAAAACACATTTTGGTTTATCTCAAGAGACATATATCCTTCAACCTTATTAGAATTAGCTAAACTAAAAACATCTACCCTTTAACTTTATCATAATGAGCTAAACCTTTAGACAATTGCCTTAGCCTACAACTTACTATTCAAAATATTTCAACATAAAGGTCACTGATATGAAAAAAAATTGATACACCCTCTATTTATTTTAATTGTTGGAAAGTTACTTCATTGGGTTATTCTAAAACTTAAGTAAATTAGTTAAGTGTGATGATTTAATCCTTGTCAATCAAGTTGTGCCTTCCCAAATATGAAGTCTTCTATATCAATTAAATAAAACCAAAAAACTACTTAATTATTCCAATAAGAAAAAACATACTATATATTAATAATGTTGTTGTCTAAACCTTTTAGTTTTGACATTTTTCACTGAAATCCAACCATATAAAAAACCATATAAAGAACTAAAAGTAAAACTTTTAAATTATACAATTAACAATATTATATACTCTAATCCAACTATATAAAAAACTAAAAGTAAAACTTTTAAATTATGCAATTAACAATATTATATACTCTATCATTAATGATTTGAATGGTTAACTATGTTAAGAAAATTATGCGAATAACTAGTTGAAGAAACACTAGTTCATTAATGATAACATGTTCACGAAAGATATGTCATTTTGAATTTAAAAATTGGAATGAATCATAATATATCCTTAGCAATAAAGGACTACTAGGGACCAACAAAGCCATTCTTGTCAATAGTTTTGTGCATATCCCGAAGAATAAGAAAAAGATTGTATGTCACCAGTCTTAGAATTAGAGGAAATATCAGTTGATTTATGATTCATCTTTCGCCATAAAGGCGATTGTACAAAGAGATTCTCCTAACGAACCCTTCGAAATAAGTGTCTTCGCATTATTAATTTCCCGCATGTTGCAGTCGTTATGAGAGATAAAATGGGTAACATAGATTAAAACATTACTTATTTTAATAAGTTTATTTTTGTTTTGTATTTTTTTATTTATAATGTTATTTGTCCTAATTGAATTAATTGAATTATGATAGGGTAAAGAGAATAACAATCATTTATTTCAATTATTTAAATTAAATTTAATAAACAAAAATAAATTATTTTAATACTCTTTCAAATTTATATTAACTATATGTAAAATTAAAATTTCAAAAATTTATAAATATAGATATGTGAATAATAAAAAAAATTAATTGTTTAACATAACGAATGTGAAATTATTAAAAAATTAATGACTTAACATAATTAATATGAAACTAATAAAAAATTAATTAGTAAATAACTTTTCATTTTACTAATAAAAAATTAATTGCTTAACATAACAAATGTGAAACTAATAAAAAATTTAATTAATTAATTGTTCTTAATTTTTTATTAGTAAAATGAAGAATCATTAATTAATTAATTAATTAATGGTTCTTCATTTTACTAATAAAAAATTAATTGCTTAACATAACGGATGTGAAACTAATAAAAAAATTAACTAGTAAATAACTTCGCATTTGATATTAACAACAAAGAACCATCTCATTACTTATTTTGATTAATAAGAAATACATAAAATATTTCAAGATATGATAAATTGGTAGTTAATGTACTTTATAACAAGTGGAAAGATATCCCTTTCATCTTTATAATTGTCCCATAAATTATGACTTTATAATTATCAACTCAAAAGTAACACTTTCATCTTTATAATTGTCCCATAAATTATGATTTTATAATTATTAACCCAAAAGTAACACTTTCATCTTTATAATTGTCCCATAAATTACGACTTTATAATTATTAACCCAAAAGTAACACTTGGATTGAAATCCTTTTGTAATTTTTGACTATGTATAATTTAATGTATTTTGGGATGCATACATGTGTTTTAGGTGTTTTAGGTGATTTCCTTCTTTCATTGATTGTATGTTTCATATCTGGGGTGGATTTATGAGTTGAATAATGCATTTTTGTAAATAGATCATAATTACAATCATGTGAGATATTAATATCATATACAATTAGATTATAGTGAAATAAGATATTTATGGTATGTGAGATATTAATATCATATACAATTAGATTATAGTGAAATAAGATATTTATGACTTTATTAGATAAAAACCATATATTTGTTGTGTATTTGGGTTTTGTTATTTTATAAATGACTTAGCACAACTTTATTTATTTATTATTTAGCATTAGCATATTTAAGTATGAATGATTTATGTTTTTATTCTTTATAGTTTATTTTTATTTTAGTTATTTACATTAGTTTTCCTTAATTTTTCATCTCTAAAATCTAGGCTCGTACTATATTAGTGTTGGTAAGAATTTCTTCAACACATTTTACACTTATTTAATCTTAACCCCAAGTTTTCCTTATTTCACTAAGACTCATGTCAAGATTTCTCATCTTTGTAAGATTTGGACTCTATGTAATTGGATATAGAGGATGAACACTATGTTGAAGAACTATAGGTCATTGAATAACATTTACTTAACATTCTCTTTCATAAGAATTCTAAATACAATACGTCACAATGAAATTTTCTGTGAATGTGGAATATGGTTATTATGGTCCCTTCCCCATTTCAAACACTATGAGTATTCTTACTATTTTTAAAATTCATAGTTGATGAACTTCAATCTTTGAGAAAAAACCCACTTGGAGATATTTTTTCAATGTCCTCAAAGAGGAGTTTACAGGTCTATTATATGCCCTATCAATTTCCAATCAAACAACTACAATTCTAGTATATTTAGCTATCAACCGAGGGTTGGTAATTCTTGCAAGGTATCATGAAAAATATAGGAAACACTTAGAGATTAATTAACTAGTTGGATGTTTTAACCAGGACATTATCATTTATCTATAAATCCAATTCTATTTGACTAAAAGAAAGAAATGGTTGTTGATTTGCACTAACATGTTTTGTAGCATGAGACTTTTAGCAATGAACTATTAACTGATAAATGATAGAATTAACATTTGTTGAAAGAAACACACTTCAAATCATAAACATAACTTATAAAAGAAAATCGACTTCGAAAAACATTTAAGAAATCAGATGTAGAAACTAACTATACATTACATGAATATAAAAAGAAAATGAGTAAAACCACCAACTTTCGTCTAGAGCAAGGCCTTAGTCTATGGAGCAAGGTGTTGAAGAACTATATAGTTCCTAGTCTACTTTAGTAATCCTTTTAACAAAAAAAAAAACAAGAAACTATAATTTTATTTAAAAAGTGTAATGTACAACAATACTTTGTCACTTCTTGTCTTCTTCTCCTATCTCCCTACTTGCCCCTCTATCTATATCTCTTTTATGTCTAAAGGAAAATGGCATTATTGATTGTGTGTTGTCATTGATGGTGTTGAAACCAGGTCTTAAAGTTTTTTTATCTCTAAGACTAAAACTTTTCTTTTTCGGGATTCGGCTTTTCATAAGGTATAATCCTCACTATCAGTCCCAAAAGCCCAGTACCAAAATCCCAATTTTTTTTTTTTTTTTAATAATAAAAGGCAGAAAACTCAAGTGTTTTTTAAAGTCTCGACGGACGTTCTGTAAAGTACTTTTAATCACGATAAATTAAAACCCTAAAGGAGTTAATTAACAATCTTTTAACCTTTCGGGATTCGAGTTCACTCAGAACAATACGTTTTCAATACATTTTGAATCTCGAAATACTGATCCCTGATTTCCCGAAAAAAATGAAAGTTAGTTCTTGGTCCTGATTAATTAAATCACTAATACCAAAGTTAAGGCCTAAACTAATCTCATCGAGGTTTCGGGATTCAGGGTTTAGTTGCGACATACCTCGTGTAAGAGAGATCCCCGAAACCTCGAAACATGAAGTCCCGACTCAATACCAAAGCTAAGGCCTAAACTAATCCCATCGCAATTTTGGGATTCAGGGTTTAGTGGCGACATACCTTGTGTAAGCGAGATCCCTGAAACCCCGAAAAGCGAAATCTCAACTCAAAATCAATGTTTAAAATGAACTAACTTCGTTTTAAAAACACATTTAATGGTAATTAAACTTCTTAGGTATTTTCATTTTTCGGGTTCCGTTGAACGAGATCTTTCGAATTTTGATTTTAGAATAGCCGAAATATGGCCATATTAATAACGGATAGCTGGAGATTTCTGTGACACAAATGCGTATCTCAGAAATATTCTCTGCATTAAAGGTATTAAATTCTTGGCAGTTGTGTCAGTACTTTCACCATAAAATGAGTTAAAGGAAAATTAAAGGTCTGTGTTTCAAACCTTATTCTTGTTCTTTCTATCAAGAGTAAGCCGCATCCATTCGACCTTATACACCTCTCTTCTGTGACAGGTTTTCGTTCCAATACGAAAGTTATGGCACCAAAGAAGGGACCCAAGAAGAGTGAAGATATAGCTGAGATTTGCATCCCAGAGGGAGATGTCATATCCGACACTGCGCCACATGCTATCGACTCGATGAAATCTTGGAGACAAATCTATCAAAATATGGACTATGAGATAAAAAATTCTCCTAATGATTCTGAGAATCACCTTCGAGACATAGAAGAATCAGAACTTCACAAGATTGCAGCACACCCATGGATCATGGCGTACAACGACATGATCAATTGGGCTTTAGAAAAGATTGATATTCCAACGAGAAGCATTTTAAATGATCAAGCAATCATTATCGGCTCATTGAGACCTGAACATATCCAGGTTATGTACAAACTCTCACCCAATCCTAAATTCATTTACAATGCTGAATTTATAGCTGAATTTCAAAGAAAGGAATGCACTGAGGCAGACCAAACTTACCCTGATTTAATCAAAGGCTGATGGAGATGTCCATCAAAATTTAAGGCTAATACCCACAGAATTTATGCCACAGCTTCTTTGAATGAGTACATGGTTTATGTAGCCATGATGCTATGCAGACTCTTCGGCAAAAAGAATCCCTGTCATTTCCCCGCAGAATGGGTGCCCTTTTTAGAGGAAGCATCAGAAGGATATAGTTTGAACTGGGACAAGATTTTATCTGATAACATAGACAAAGAGGTTTCAAATTACAAAGCTGCAAGATCCCGAGGTTAACCAGTGGCCTTTTACATGTCGGCATACATCATGGACACAATTTGTTTTATGACTCCATTCCCCCTGATGAATTGGAGTTGGAACATAACCTGCCTCGAACCCATTCACGAGTATCACTCTGAGCTGTGGGAAGAAAACACAAAAAAATTGTTTTACAAAAATGTGTCATTTCATGGTAATACCAATGCATAAAATGTTTTTTGGCTGTGACCCTCCTCACATTTCTTAAACAGTTTCAAAAAACCTCAAGCCAATAGAAGACTGGTTCATTGAAGAAAGCTTGTCCTACATCAGGGTTTATGGGTGCTCAATCCACCCTCATGCACTTCCAAAATTCCTCCCGGACAGACTGGTGTGTAGGGAAGTAGCACACCAAATAGTGAAAGGTGGTATCAGAATAGAGCTAAAGGAAGATCAAAAGAAGTCATGTCCAATCTTCCCTATGCACATCGGGAAATTTTCATTACAAAACTTGGGCCATTCCAAGGTGGAAGCAGAAGCACTCGAAGAAGTCAAATTGTTAACTATTGAGTACAAAAGGCATGAGCCTTGTCAACTAGTGAACAAACACTTGATACACTGCAATATGAATTCATATGAGCATGAGGAGTTCCCTTGGGATGACATGTTCAAAGGGAATAAGACTTATAAAGAGGTGTTAGAACGAGTACAGACACTGTCGTCTGACCTGCAAGCTAGCTTTTGGACCTTTCAGAAGCATAGACGGAGTGGTCTGCCCCAAGTACTACAAGGAGAAGCAATCACCCTCCCCCAGAAGAAAGAAAATGTTCCCCCAGGCTTCGAATAGGAAGCATCAAAGAAGGACAATCCCGAAAATGTCCCATAGGATATGGAAAGGCCCCCACAAAACAAAGAGACCTTACAGACAAAAAAATCAGAGACCGAAGCAGAGAAAAGGTCTAGGAGACCTCCCAAGTCCAGTAAGATTACTCCCACTTCATCACCTGGTGTTGATGTCAATATGCCTAATGCAATAGGAGGTAAATGATCTACAAAGCTAGGAAGTCCCATAGCTTTCTTAACCCACTTACAGTCCGCTTTTGGATTCCCACAGACATGAGCTCTATTTGTTGATGACCTCACCTCTATCCCCATAGATGAGATTCCTCCTTCTGATTATTTTTTCAGCAGAAAAAGGAAGGCCGTCCTAAAACAAGAGATGCATATGAAGGAGGGGAGTATGGTAAAAAAAAATAAAGTCTTGATAGATGGACATAGTTTGGAGGAGGATTTCGCTACAGAGATAGCAGGTTCCATGTGAGCCATGGAAACAACAAACACTTTTACCGTGGGGAACATGAGAACGAGGATAAAGAAGAGTAATAACATGATAGATCAATTGCAAGATCAGTTAAAGAATGTTGAGCAGAACATTAGAGAAGAGGTGGGTAAAAGCTTGGAGTAGACCAGGGTTGCCGAAAGGCTAGAAATTCAATTACTCAAATCAAGCCTGGATGAATTGAACCAAAAGATACAAGCAAGTCGGGTACAGGTTGCTCAGCAAAAGGAACATGCAAAACAGTTACAGGCTAGGTTAAACTTGATGGAAGGTCAGGTCATAGATCTGAAAGCTTTCCAAGCCCAGCCACTGGAACTGCTTTCAAAAATAGAAGTTCAACAACATAAATTGATTTCCAGATAGAGATTATTCAGAGTTACTTTCAAGAAGCAGATAATGCCTTTGATAATATTATCCCGAAGGAAAAAGAATCCAAAGCAACAAGGGTTACTCTCCAAAAGGAAATCATATATTTGGCAAGTGAAGAGACATCCAAAACTACGAAAATATCAGCCACAGAGAAAATTCGAGGTGACATTATGCTCAAGCTATGGGAAACCAACATAACTGAAAATAAAAGAATAGTCAAGGAAATCAGAGATGACTGCGAAGAAGTCTTTGATCTCTTATAAAAAAGGCTGTTAAACATTGGAAAAGGAAATTGTACAGGACTTCTGGGACATATTAATATTGTAGACATCAATTAAATTTTAGAGAAAATTTGAGTGAAATTCAAATAGAAATTTCATAGCTAAGAGAAATGGATGTCACCCTAATAGACAGGTTGTTAGTTGAGACCAACTTAAAACTGCAGTCGATAATGTTGCAGATAAAGGATTTGAAGACCATCTTTCCAAGATACAGAGAAAGGTTTATCTGTTCGAAGCAAAAGACCTTCCAGAACCCCCCATAAATTTTACACAGTTCCTCGAGAGATGCATTGAATATATTGGATCAAAAGAAGGAGAGTCATCAACAAAGTAATAGTATCATTTGGAAGATCTTTCCTTCCAAGAAAACAGAAAAATGGAGAAGATCATGCAAACGGTTTCTGATCTATTTTTTAACAAATAGTTAGTCACTAGGAATTAGGAAATCACCAACCATCTTAAGATTGGTATTTTTGTATAAATATAACTTTTCAAGACTAAGACGAGGCTTTTTTCTCGATGGGATTGTAAAGAGAAAATTTCATTTTGCCAGAATTAATACAATATAGATTGAAGATTCCAGATCTTGTCAAGCCTGAGTTATTTGTTTCTCTGTCATTCCATCTTTTATTTCATACCTTCGATGAATGCTTTCATGATGCAACTTCTATTGTGGTGATTGAACAGTCAGATTATCTAACCGTTTGCAATTTTTCCTCTGTATTAGCTATCAACGGATATAAGACCAATGAACATTTTAGAACTCTGAAATTGTATACTTCTTCAAAGTTATCATCTCTCTTTCTTCTATTAGCATAAAATGAGATTCCTCTTTAATTGATGCCTCACATTTGTTATACAACTATATGTTTCTTTTTCTTTCTTCATTCCATGCACAGTCTCCTTTAAATTTGTCTCAGATACTAGAAATGGCCTTTGTTTCTGTTATACTATTGATTCATAGTTTGGAAGTTTTATTTTTATTAATTCAAACCAGAAATTTGCAACCCTTAAAAATAATTTTGACTAAGCAAAAGGAAACCCTTAGTTTTCATGACTGTTCCAGTTACCAGACAGCCTAATATAGAACCCAGTCTATCAGATCAGACAAGCATTGCGTTAAACCTATAGCATCTTACAAACAACAAATACACGGGTAGAACTTGAACGCTCATGGGTCGTGATTGAAAGGGATATTAGCATCCAAGAACAATGGGAAGCTAGGCAAAAATAGTTAAGGAACCAACTTTGATCTTGCTTTCCATTAAACTGATATTTTTACCCATTAACTATCTCTACCATTTCGGATGCCTTGATGGTATACTTTAGAGCCTTAAAGTATAAACTCAGGAACAACATCTTTTTAGCGTCGTTGCTGAGGACGAAGAAACAAATCTTTTCCCTGGGAAGAACGACATTGACACTTTCTTTCTTTGATAGTGAACAAAGATAAAAAAACCTTCTAAGGCTACTTTTATATTTCACTTGGCGACTCCATGATAAGTAAACTGGATTTTAGCTGAAAGAACACCAAAAAGAACCCGGACGACAAGCAGACCTTGCTAGTTTCTGATCCAAAAAATATTTTAAAATCAAGAAGATCCCTTAGACGATTCATTTCACTGACACATACCATCTGTCAACCTAATTCTACATGGTCGAACATCAGAGGAATACTTGAGAGATCTGTCTCCCTCCCCCTTTCAATCAATATATTCTCTCTTCCTGAAGTGCACACTCATACTACCAAGCACTTTGACGAATGCCCTATGTATCCTGATTTAACCCCCGTTGATTCTTCAATATATTCATCTTATGAGTCTAGAGAAACAAGTTATTTTCATCTTGGGCCTTCTTTCTCCAGTTTCCTATGCCTTGATGATCATTTCCCCACAAACTTTCTGTCACATTCAAGCAGAACCAAAAATCTACCAAGCTTCCGTGAGCTTTTTCCTCATACACTCCGAGTTTCAGCCTCAAATCCATCAATGGCTACGCACAGAGGTGCGGGGGCTAGAGGCAGTGTTGTAGGTGGTGCCGCAGGAGGAGCGACAAGTGGCCAAGTACCACTCCATGCAATATTTTCTAAGGTGGCTGCCAGATATGCCCCTCTTGTCCTCCTGGTTCCCCTACATGACCTTCCAAAAAATTACATGAAAAATCTCCCAAAATTCACAGGGGAAGACGAATTAACCGCACAAGAACATATCAATTTCTTTGACCAATTTGTTGATATCCTAGGACATGAACACAAAGATGTCTACTCCAGACTCTTAGTACAAACTTTCGAAGGGCAGGTCAAAACTTGGTTCCGAGGCTTAGCAGTAGGATCTTTAAGGTCATACGATGAACTCGAATGTGCTTTCATCAGACAATGGGGAGAAAGGAAAGATCACCTCTATTATCTAACTGAATTCGGGGCTCTTAGAAAGAAAAATTCTAAATCAGTTCTTGAGATCACCCAAAGGTTTAATAGATTGTATAATAAAATTCCCATCTAGGTCAAACCTTCTCAGCCTGTAATGAAAGTAACTTTCGATGGCTCTTTCGACCCTGATTTCTCCCTACTATTAAGAGAGAGGAGATCAATAGACCTCACCAAGATGCAAGACAATGCCCTAGAAAATGAATCAAACATGATGGCTTCAGGAAATCTAAAAGCCAAAACGAAGACTAGAAACAAAGAAACCAAAAGGTAGAGAGAACAAGGAGGATCTTCTGGATCAAGAAGATCTTCAGGAGACAAAATGGATGACATGGCTAGAATAATTAAAGAACTGTCTAATAAGATTTCAAAAATGGAATTAGATCAAACAAAAAATTACCATTTTCCCAGAAAAGATTTCAGAAGGAATCTCAATCCTCAAGCCCCACAAAGACAGATTAAGAATGAGGATCAAAAAATCCCAACCCCCTTCAAGAGTGAAAACTTCATTAGAGAGGAAGACTTAGAAGATTTTGAGGAATTAGAGGAAGATATAAACAATCTGGGTGATGATGATCCACAACCCTATTTTTCGAGACAAGATTATTAAAAATTCTTAAATAAAGAAAATAGATTGGAAAATGACATAAACAATAGTACTTCTGAAGATTTGACCTACCAGGGTATTGCAGATGGTATAATGCCCGAGCTTCACTAGAAGTACAATCTAATTCCTAGAAACATGAGTCTCGCAATCGCCCAAATGAAAAATATCTTGCCGAGGGGTGAGACAGACGAGACGGTTTAAAAAAATGTTGAAAAGCAGGCTGAAAAAACTAACATAACAGACACACAACCTACCAAGACTAAGGCAGCTAAAACGCCCACAGTCAAAACATAGAAATCAAAAGCTCCTGCAACTGAAACAAAACCTTCACCACAAAAGAAAGCTGATAAGAAGGGGATCGAAGCCCAAAACATAAAGAACAAAAAAATTGTGGGGAATTTTAATCTGGAAAATGAAATCAATAAAATCAAGATCCCCATACCTCTTGTCGAGTTGGCAAAAAACCCAATCTACAGAAAAGGAATTGCCAAGATGATTAGTTTTTCAGAAGACGAAATCCAAGCCGATGTCATTAACTTAGAAAGATGACAAGACAAACATAGTTTTTGGTCCACATTTCGAAGGTGCCAAAGACATTGTTGCCCCCTTCTATATCACATTAACCTTGTTCGACCAACTACTCCATAACTGTATGCTCGATTCTGGAGCATCCCACAATGTAATGCCTAAAGCCCTTATGGATAAATTGGGTCTCGCAATTACTAGGCCTTATGGAGATTTATATTTATTCGATTCAAGAAAAGTTAACTGTATAGGCATGATTAAAGACTTGGTGGTAAATCTGGCACAAATACCTGCGAAAAGCATTCTCATGGACGTAGTGGTCGCCGATATCCCTCCGAAATATGGTATGTTGTTATCCAGATCCTGGGGTGCCAAGCTTGGGGGATCTCTCGAGCTTGACATGACATATGATACGATTCCAGTTTTTGGAGGACAGTTCACGCGCCTGTACAGAGAAGCCAGGTTGGCATTCATGGTAAGTGATCCATGCAACCCGAATAACCACCCTGTATATATTGCAGATCAAGATTTAGGTAATTTTATTTTATCCATTGATGATGATATTGATGATTTAGGTATAGATGAAAGTTGTATAGAAGAAAAAACAAAAAAAGAAAAAATTAAAAAAATGTATATAGAGCTGGTGTGTGGAGGACACCACGCTTGGCGAGCCACAACTTATAAAATCTTAAGATCTAGATATTACTGGCCCAAACTATTCACAGATGTAAACACCAATGTTTGAACTTGTATTCCCTATCAGTTGTTTACAGGTAAACAGAAAGTCCCAGCCTTACCTCTAATTCCAGTTAAAACCGAAGCCCCTTTTCATCCATGGGGTCTTGATTTCATCGGAGAGATTCACCCACATTCCAGTGCTCAACACAAGTGGATTCTAACTACAACAGACTATTTTACTAAGTGGGTGGAAGCTATTCCCACGAGAAATGCAACTGACACAGTTGTAATAAATTTTCTAGGAGAAAATATTTTATCCAGATTCGGCTATCCCCGAAAGATAGTCATCGATAATGCACAAGTGTTTAAATCGATGGCTATGATAAGCTTTTGCCAAAAATTCAACATCATATTAGGACACTCCAGAACTTATTATCTGCAGGGCAACAGTTTAGCTGAGTCATCTAACAAAAATCTAACTGTGATAAAAAAAATATTGACTGAGAATAAGAAAAGGTGGCATATTCATTTGAAATACACTCTATGGGCCAACAGGATAAGTACCAAAAGGGAAATTGGAATGTCCCTTTTTCATATGGTATATGGAACTGATGTTATTTTACCAATCAATCTTGCTCTACCAGTAATGAAAATTTGGCAAGATTCAAATGAAGAACCTAACGACATTGCCAGGAGAGCAAACCAGCTGGTCGAAGTTCAACAAAATAGAACATAAGTAAATGAAACATTGCAGAGATATCAGGATAAGATGAAGGTTTTATTCAATCAAAAGGCTAAGGATAGAGATTTCCTCCCTGGAGATCTGGTACTAGAATGGGAAGCCAGAAGAGAAGACATTGGCAAACACAGCAAGTTCAATTCGATCTGGTCTGGCCCCTATAGAGTCTCGACCCCAAAAGGAGAAAATGATTTTTCATTAGAAAATCTCAATGGAGACATTCTGAGCGCCCCTGTAAATGGGCGATACCTTAAACACAACATGCAGTAATATGTTTTCGAACTTTCATTGTACATATCGGTTTTTTTTCATGTTTTCTTTATAGTTACATTTCTTTCGGNAAAAAAAAAAAAAAAAAAAAAAAAATCGAGTTTTTCAGAAAATGCAAATACAAAACAATTCAAATCTAGCAGTTCACAAAATTGGTATGAGTGTCTGACAGTTATCAGGTCATTTTATTCACAGGAAAATCGTCAAGGACTCAAGAGATCAACTATACTACAGGGGTAATCTGCATGAATAATCATGATAAATGCTTACCAAAAAGGTAATAAGTAAACAATCTTTTGGCTGTAAATACAACGAACAAATAAGGTATGAACTCTGACCTGGGAACCTGAGTTAAAAATGTCTTAAGAGGTACCAATGAACAAGACGCAAAATTTCACGACAGTAAAAAATAAGTAAATAAATAAATAATACTCGTTAGCACTCCTAGGTTTCTGAGGCTCTCTCACCTTTTCACTTCGATCACTATCAATCTTACTCTTCACCCAACCCTGACTTTTTTCCCATTAGTCTCTAAAAAACAAGAAAAAGGAGAAAGAAAAAAGGAAAAAGTCCCATCTTAATTTCAGAAACGTTCAGCCTAACTTTCAAAGCGAGGATAGGTAAAATTCTATGTTTCTCCTAAACATTGGCTGAACCGAAAGTATGTTTGGGCTAATCCTAACCTTTTTAGTCATTCTAGTAGAAATAAAATGATCGGTTTCGCTCAAGGGAAGTCCCTAAGAAATATTAATAAGTTTTCCCTGAGATTCTCCATAAAGTTAAAGTGTCTGAGGACCAAAAGAAGATTAATCCAGAGCTATTTAAATAAGTTGACAGACCTTCGCTGTAAAACATTTTAAGTAGTATATTTTCCCTGAGTATGTTACATACTTATTGATTGCCTCCACTTCATAACAAAAGTGTATATAAAGAGATGGTGAAATAAAATTCATTATCGATTGCCCCCATCTAATATAAAGAGATGATGAAAGGAAATTCATTATATGATTGCCCTCATTTCGACATTTAAATGCTAAAAATAATGAAGTGGTGAAAGGAAATTCAATGTGGAAAATCTGATAACTTCACTGGGGTACTGAACAGGCCCGCTAGCAATGAAGCAATGTATACATACTGGAAAAGGTTGTTATACACGAATTGCAAGATGCTCTGGTAATTTTATTTTTTCAGCCAAATTACACTCTAAGATTATGGGATTCCAAATTACACTCTAAGAGTCCCTTGATGCGAATACGATCAAATAAAAACTGGTAGAACAACTAATCTTGTTTTGATTATCTTGCACAAGTTTGAGGTCGGTTTTAGAAAGGGAAATCTATGTGAGCCTATCTCGATATTGTCAAACATTTTAATCTTGAAAGTTTTCCGAAGTTAAGGTTGAAATCTTTATCCTCCTGGTTGGGTTTTCACAACTATGTCTCACAGACTGGAATAACTGACCCCATTTACCCAATAAAGGCACTAAGTCCATCTGTTCTCCTCGTCCCATAAGGAGACAAGGTCCCCAATTGGAGCCTATGTTGAAACCAGGTCTTAAAGTTTTTATCTCTAAGACTGAAACTTTTCTTTTCCGGGATTCGGATTTTCATAAGGTATAATCCTCGCTATCAGTCCCAAAAGCCCGGTACCGAAATCCCGAAATGGATTTTTTTTTTTAATAATAAAAGAAAGAAAGCTCAAGTGTTTTTTAAAGTCTCGACGCACGTTCTGTAAAGTACTTCTAATCACGATAAATTAAAAACCTAAAGGAGTTAATTAACAATCTTTTAACGTTTCGGGATTTGGGTTCACTTAGAACAATACGTTTTCAATACATTTCGAATCGTTAAATACCGATTCTCGATTTCCTACAAAATATGAAAGTTAGTTCTTGATCATGATTAATTAAATTACTAATACCAAAGTTAAAGCCTAAACTAATCTCATCGCGGTTTCGGGATTCGGGGTTTAGTGGCAACATACCTCATGTAAGTGAGATCCCCAAAACGCGAAGTCCCAACTCAATACCAAAGCTAAGGCATAAACTAATCCCATTGCTATTTCGAGATTCAGGGTTTAGTGCCGACATACCTCGTGTAAGAGAGATCCCTGAAACCCCGAGACGCAAAATCTGAACTCAAAATCAATGTTTAAAATGAACTAACTTCGTTTTAAAAACACATTTAATGGTAATTAAACTTCTTAGGCATTTTCATTTTTCGGGTTCCGTTGAATGAGATCTTTCGTATTAGATTGTCCGTATTAGATTGTCCATTGACCACAAATATCTTCATATTATTTATTGTTGGAACCAGGGAGAAAACACCAATTTTTATATAATAAAAAGTACCATATTTGTCATGATCTGATTGGACAACGAATGGAACCAGGGAGAAAACACCAATTTTTATATAATAAAAAGTACCATATTTGTCATGATCTCATTGGACAATGGATTGAAGGTCTTATTGCCAGCTTCGTTATTCCCAATGTTATATATGTTGGCATATCCAAAGTATTTCATCGTATATGGTCTTTTTTAATCATATATTTTCTTATGCATTGGTCGAAGGTGGATTAATGCTAGCATTAGTTCGAATGTTTGCTTTAGCATTTTCTACTACCTAGAATACATTCTCTAGCATATTATTATGTGTGATTTTTGCTTTATTCTAGCGTGCTTCGAGAGAATAGGCTTGCCACACTGCATTTTTTCTTAAATGTTGCACAGGATTACGCCCTTCGATGGTTATGATAGTCCTAAGTGTTTACCTAACAAGTCTAGCAATCTTAAATGTTTATTGTACGGAGGCATTGCAATACAGTTTCGTTCCATTTTTTTTATGGTGTTGTTTGCAGTGAAATTGTGCTGAATTATTCTCCATCGACATCAGTGGTTCAGTGGTCGATGCTTGTTCACTGGTTCATTCCATGATCCTTGTTCTTGTTTGATACAACTTTTCAAAGTTGAGGTCCTGTAGTTGCAGTTGGACCTCTTCGTGGATGTTCATTGGTTTGTTGTTCTTCAACTTTGCAAGTTGTTGGACCTGTTGTTGTGGTTTGCAGTTTTTGGGGCTGAGTTGTTGTCATCCCTCATTGACGGGTAAGTTTCTGTGGCATCGTTTCATTGGTATTTTTCAATGATGGGAGTCCTTGCCTCGAAATTCTGTTGTAGACCATCTTTCTCTGTGCTCTTAATTTATGTTTCTGGAAACCATGCGTCTTCATATGGCGGCTACCACGTCGATAGCTATTTCAAAAATTGCAATGCAAAGGGTTTTTGGAAAAGTAGTTTGGAGCTATCACAAGAGGGAACCATCCGTCGGGGTGTAGACACAGGGAATGATTTTATTCTATGGGTTGGAAAACTATGTCCAGTTGTTGCCTTTGTCTTGTCCTTTGTATTTTACATAACTTTTTTCTAGCTCTGCGAAGCTTGTAGGATGCACGCCATGAATAGGTTCAAATTAATCTTTCTGCTGAGTAAATTTATGGTGTTATTTATTTGCGTTGTTTCTTTTTGTTTGGTTCGTTTTCCAGTGTGGGTTTGTTTTCTTGTCATCTTCTATGAGGACTAGGGGGGATTGAAGTTGACAAGAAGAAGGTTGAAATATACATACAGGGATTGGTACCCAGTTCTATGCTTGTAGTTTTCCTATTTTGCTTTCCTTTTTTTTCCTACTTTTATTCTTTTTTTCCCTTTTTCTTTGTTTCCATGAAAAATGAAAGTATCTAACAAACATCTTCAAAATGACAGTTCAAAAGATGAAAGAATTAATAGATGTTGACTCGTATGAAATAGATACACACTCCATTATACATGAAAACATTGACGAGGTTTTGCATAACAATGGGCTTTTTAGATTCGATGCATTCTCGTATATTGTAGGGGATTGCCTTTTCGATGCATTTCAGGTTCTATTGCATTTTCGTTATTCCTTGACCGACCTGTGCAATGGATTGATAGATTATTTCCTGGGTTTTTTAAAAAATGGTGATGCTGAGGCATTTGAGTTGTATGAATACGAACTAGAATATGATTTTCTTAGGCAGTTGCATGGAATACATGATGTCGCTACGTATTTTTCAAAGATGCGGTTGTCTGCATCTCCAATTCTGCCTGCACGTGAGAGCGGACTTTGGGGAGATACATTTTGTATACGATGGTTGTCTAACTCGTTCAATATATCAATTGGAATATGGTCATTGAAAAGAAAAACAAGATATCTACTATTCAACAAAAATGCATCTCACAATCCATATTGCATCTTGTTCCATGATGCCAATGTTGTCAGTGGTCATTATGAACCACTACTGTATAGAAAAATGTCCATATGCAATGTTGAAGAAGCTCATATTTACTTGTCCCTCATTTGCAAAGACATTGAATCGCAATGGAAACAGATTATGCATCGCATAGAATGCCACGGTTTACAACTAGCAACAACTGTTGTGTCTAGCTATGGAGATAGTTTGTTCAATGCAATTTGTTCTTTGGTAGAAGTAGAGTTCGATGTGAAGTCGTTGCATCTTTACATTGTATAGTCCTTTTTCAATGCAATTATAGGCGGTAGCCAAAAAGCTTTTAAGTTCTTGCGTGAGCACCTTTCGCCATATCTCCTACAAAATATGTTGGAAATTGGAAGTTGGCAAGAATACCTTGTAAACATGGCGCTGCCATATGAAAAAGGGAATGTGGAGGGTTGCATATTCTATTTGCAATGACTGTCTATCATGTTCAGAGTAAATATCCAGGTCTGGTCGGCCTTGCCAGATGGCACTGTCCATTCCTTGTCTATTGATTCAAATTACGATAGAACAATTGTCATCCTCTTGTTGAAAACAAATAAAACACATATCCATTATGAACCTTTGCTTGGACATATCAGTGGTTCAGGGTTGAATTTCCATGCCAGCCAAAATGCATAGAATCTGCATATGCGTCACATGCTTTTTAGTGAGAATGAAACTCCTCCCGGTTGCGATATGGCCATACAGGGCTTGAAAAAAAAATCCATGTGTGAAATTCATCACAGTTGTGATGAGGCCATACGTGGCTTAAACAAAAAATGTAGAGTAAGTTCTCAAAACTTGAAAAACTTTATGCGTAAAATTCATCCCAGTTGTGATGAGGCCATACACCCCTTAAACAAAAAAAGTACACTAAGTTATGACAACCTAAATCAGAGTGAAATTCATCCTAGCTTCCATCAGGTCATTGTGCCCTTGGACAAGAAACATAGAGTAAGTTACCACAACTTGAAAAAGGTCATGCTCAAGAGAAAAAAATGCATTGCTACACTTCCTTTTAGAGAAAAACTCACATATCACAATCTAAAGAAATTTGTTCGTGCACAACATAACATAAACAAGTATGGTCGCATATCCCAGAATGGTCATGAAACTGTCTCATTTCATGTCTTAGAAGCAACACCATGCATTACTACCAATGAAAAATAGCAAACACGTTCTACTCATACTTCCCTTCGAAAGAAAAATGCAAGAAATATGTACATGAAACAAATTAAAGACACTCCTTCCATTGTGTGTGCAATTTGTGAACAAATGAATTTCCCAAAAAACAATAAGTCTTTCAAGCCTAATTTGCAAGCATAATACCTCCGCTTGACAGCGCACAATAAACCATTTTCCAGTGATTAAATTTGTCTTCCATGCAAACAGTCACTTGGAAATGGAAAACTGCCACAATTTGCAACCCCTGAGAAAATAAGATGTAATAAACCACTACTAGATTTAAGTGAACTTATGGAACTTGAGGAGAGACTTGTGTCTCTATGAATTGAATTTGCACAAATCATGCCTTGGGTCTAAAAATGAGCCCAGATGGGCTTAACAGGATCAATTATTAATGTACCTGTTCAGCTAGATGTTGTGCAAAAATCCTTACCACAATTCATTAGCGATACAATGACAACTGTTGTGGCTCTAAAAAGATTCTTGCAATACAAAAATGACTATCAGACAGGAAAAGTGTGTGTGTATGTTGTTATGAAAGCATTAAAGGAATTATGTTCCATGACCCTGTACAAAGCACAAAACATTTGTATAAATGAGAACTAGAACAATGTTCTTGCAGAAGAAGATGTTAACTCTGCAGAGACTCTCAAAAATACTAGTGAATTTGATACAAGTGATAAATCAGAGAATGAAACACCTGCTGAGACATTAGTGCATGGATTCACTGATTCACAGTGCATTCGTGACTTGCAAGACAAGATTGTCGAAATTGCACCTCTTGAGGGGAAACGTCTACTTGGAATATTCAAGGACAAATTCGTTGAGGAAATGAACTTTCCAACACTCTTCTATGGAGATCCATGTGCCACTAACATTACAGAATGATTCATTTATCATAAAATAGTCCGATGGGAGATGCTACATTTAAGTAGTAACTTCTCATGTCACATAACAAATTTGTTTTTCAAAACAATGCGCATAATAATAGAGCAAGTTCTCTCCTGCATGTGGGTCTGAATAAGAAAAGGCCAGCTACAAGGAAGAAATTTGTTGGCCAAGGATGTCAAGTACAAAGTAAACCTAGAAAAAATTATGAAATTTGATATTGGATACATAGATTTCAAAAACATTTGCACCTCTCCTATCTATTTGCAACAAAACAAAAAAACTGTTTTTTCAATGATTCGGCAATTGGGACCACCAACATTTTTCATCACATTTACAAGTGCAAAGCATTGTTGGGATCCATTGGTAGCTACCGTATCTGACCTGCATAGGAACAGGAAACGTAAAAAACAAACCAATACACTGGAAAACAATCACATTGACTACCTCATAAGAAAAGACCCAGTGACATGTACTTGCTACTATAGACATAGAATAAATGCTTTGAGACAATTGATATGCCATGATGAAGCATTTTTCCGAAAAATATCTGACTACTTTTTTGTGACTGAATTCCAGAATAGGGGAAATGAACATGACCACACATTATTGTGGATAGAGGGTGCACCGGTCTGTGGAGCTGACAAGAACTCAGAGATAGAACAATTTGTGGAGAAATACATAATATGCAACACATATCATTTGGATCCAGAACTTGCCAAAGTTCATAGACATTACCATACAAGAAGTTGTAGAAAACGAAAAAAATTTCATTTCTAATACAACTTTCCCGTCCCGCCAATGAGAGCTACAAGAATCATAGAGACACTTAGTTTAGAGGACAATGTTGTTGTTGAGAAATCTAAATCCTTGTTCGCATTTCTAGAACAAGGAGAATTGGATGAGCTGATGAGATTTGATGCGTTCTTGACAGAGCAAAATCTATCAGAAGATGAGTACATCAAAGCCATACAATGTACACTTAAGCAACCAACAATTTTTCTTAAACGAAAACTTTCCCATATTTGGAACAACAGTTTCTCCAAGGACATGCCAGTTATGTGGAAATAAAATACAAATTCACAGTATGTTCTCAATGCATATGCTACAACATCCTATTATACCTTGTATATGACAAAGGTTGACAAATCTATGACAAATGCATTCAGAAGAATACACAAAAAACATGAAAGAAGTCATATTGATGCCATACAAATGATACACACACTTGGCAACACATTGCTTAATATTCAACAAATGTCTGATCAGCAAGAAATTCACATTGCACTTTCCCTGCCCCTCACTTGTAGTTCAAGAAAATGTGTCTTCATAAACACATCTCCACTTGAAAAATGCACATTTGTGCTTAAACCATCGGTTTTTCTAGAACAAGAGCCTAACAATTGAGAAGACATGCTCTGTCGCTCTATTGTTGATTATTACCTCCAACGTCCATCTCCTATTAGGCATATTTTCTTAGCATAATTCGTATCACATTATAAAACAATGGTGCACCCATATCAAAAAGAAAAAAACCCTCTATGAAACAGTTTGTCAAATACAATAAACATTCTCACTATGAAAACTATTGTAGAGAAAAATTGTTGTTGTACGTTTCATTCGATGAAAATGAAGAGACATTAAAACATAACTTCTCTACATGCGAGGTTGCGTATGTTGCCTCTGAGACTATAGTGCACATCAATGAAGATAGATTTACCTACAATATTAATCCAACATGGGGTGATCTAGAAATTGTAGTTAATGAACTAGAAAACCCTGACAATCCTGATGAGACATTCACAAACCGAAAAACAACTAGAACGCTGATCCAGGTGGATATCGGTGGCCACCCACCTTCTCCAACTGGACCAAAACATGTTTCTGGCAATTTTGGTAATTTACTATTTTTAGCAGTTTTTAACTTCCGAGGCCACTTTGAGGCCCTAAACGATGTTTTTTGAGAAAACGGGGAGCAACATGGATTGTAGAACGATGTTGCTCCATCCAAAAGTTGTAGTCCTCAGATAGATATTTCCAACGAGCCATCATACGCCTAAAACGGAGATCGTATGCAAAAGTTACGACCCCAGGAAGTTGATGCACCAACTTACCCAAACGGGGCCCACATGACTTTTGGCGCTTC
>SNQJ01S0000105.1:96553-109236 GCA_010110895.2 Picea sitchensis
CGTTTTTTTATATATCTAAATGTCATAAAATTGTGTTCATACTTTTTTTCTACTCACACATATAGAGAGTATGTCATTTCTTGCATCCTTACCACCTGTCCTTCATACTGCTTGCCACATCTGCACTGGAATTTCAAGGCCCAAGTCCAATTGTGTTATTACATCAAGACGAGGCCCTTAAAATTCAAATAGTTCGAAAGTCTGCTTGTCAATTTGTATATCGCGGAACTCTGAGTGCTATTTGTAGGGCATGGAACAACAGAGCCCAAATTTTGAGCCCTTCAGCCCGAGAACTCGCGATCCAAAAAGTGCCTAAGTATGGAATGAGGGCTCTATGCATGGTCTATAAAATCTCATGCCAATACTTTATAAAAGTACATATTTGGTATCTATAAAAGTAAATGTGTACTTTATAAAAGTACATATTTCGTATGTATAATTTATGGTGTCCAAGAACCTATAATTTGATAAATTTCAATTTCTTTTGTGTCCAGGAGGCCTTGTTTTAAAGAAAACTAATTTGGGAATGCTATTTTTTTTGTGTTCTTGTCCACAAACCTATGTAACAGATGTTACTACTATTCTATTGTATGCTAAATTTTTTGTGTCCAAGAACCTTTTAAATGTATTACTATTGTACACTAATTTTTTTTGTCCACGCTCCTTTTAAATCTTTCGTGTACTATCAAACTTAGATACTAGGAACCTTCATTGATGTACCATAAATTAATTTTTTTTGATAAATTTCAAATAAAACTAATTCAGGAATACTAAATTTTGCATGGATACCACATGTACTGCAACTTGCAAGCCATGTGTCTATACAAGGTCTCATTTACTCCCATTCCAACATGGTAGGGACTACGTTGCCATGCAGCACTTGTTTCAATGGGAAACAAGCGAGCTAAAGTAGTGTTTTTTAGGAAGATAATGAGCAATTTTCACAAGCTTTCTAGTGCCCGTAAGGCAGTCAGATATGCCTCTTCTCCTAAAAAACAAAAGTTTCCTTATTTCATAAGCAACTGTAATGATTATGAGCCTATTAATGCCAGACTTTAAGTAGATGTTCCCAAGAGACACTTTGCAGTGTACCTTGGAAAAGAACGCAGTCAGTATATAGTTCCTACAAGTTATTTGAATCAACCTCTCTTTCTATTTCTATTGGACAAAGCCATGGAATAGTATGGATTCCTTCACTAAATGGGACTTTCCATTCCTTGTGAGAGAGCCTCTTTCGAATACGTAAATTTTGTTTTGGAAAAAAAGGATTCTAGAGTAGCAAGTATGGAGTTGGGTGAGACAATGGAGCTGATATAAGCATAATTGGTGTTGATTTTATTCTCGATTAGCTTCATTTTTTTCTACTTTGGTATGTACATGTCAATACTGCATAAATTACTGAGACTGCATTACTCAATACAACGCTATGATATAAGAATATAAAAGAAAGTGATTTAGATTTTCAACTATTCTTAAAGTTTACCATAATCTTTTATGTTTAATGTCATTTTATACCATAATACTTTAACATAGATATTTTTCAAGTTGAAATTTTAGCTTTTAGTATATTATTGATTTTAATATGGAGTATGTAAAATATTCTCTGATACTTGGCTATCATTTTTGTTGTAGGTTTCTTTTATCTTTTAGTATATTATTGATTTTAATATGGAGTATGTAAAATATTCTCTGTTACCTGGCTATCTTTTTTGTTGCAGATGTCGAATTGAATAAGATGTGGATCTATGATATAAAATAGAAAGGATAAAGCCTTAAGATGGAAAATTCTCTTGTAATGGTAAGATCACAATAGGTTTTTTGGATCCTATTATGATTTAGCTGGATATTGGTGGCCACCCATCTTTTTCAACTAGCTCAAAAAAAAATTCTGGCAATTTTGGTAATTTACTATTTTTAGTAGTTCTTCACTTCCGGAGTCGTTTTGAGGCCCTAAACAATGTTTTTTGGGAAAAAGGTGCTCAATATGGACGTTCTTTTGATATTTTCCCCAGAATGAATCTCCTTGATGATGCCTTTCCAATGGGTATCATACACCTAAAACGGAGATCATATGCAAAAGTTACGACCTCGGGAAGTTGATGTACTAACTCACACAAACGGGGCCCACATGACTTTTGGCGCTTCATGTCCCAAGGTTAGGTTTTTGGATGTCTAGAGGTTTTTGCATTCCTATTTATTGTAAAAATACCTTCAGAGCTTCATTGTAATCATCTTCTTGTGAATGAGAGAAACCGTCACATCTGTTCTCAAAGATAAGCCGCCACCATTCCAGCAAACTTGTTTCCGCTGCATTTTACAGTTTCAGCTTATTTCCTTATTGAATAGAAAACCAGTTTTACTGAACCTATGTTATTTTGTGTTAAGCACCTGTTAATAATCTGTAGTGATTTTGTTTTGCTCATAAAATCTGGATCAGTGGTATCAGAGCGGTCTGCTTCTTGTCGTCTTAATGCTTGCCTCCGATGAGGTCGGAGTACAAAGAGTTGGGTCTCGAGCTTATTTCTCTTAAGTACAAAATCTCTCGCATGCCTAAGTGACCTCTCATGGTAGGAGAAAATAAATATGACAGGACAAGAGATCCTTTCAAACTATTGATTGAGTAATTCCTCATGCAAAAAAGGAATGAGATGATGGATAGTTCCGCACAAATCCTTCGGAGGCTACCAACAGGCGACACATCTTCTTCGAGCGAAGGCGCCGCCCCCTTCAAGGTACAAATAAACCTCAATATTCCTATATTTGAAGGTCAGATAGAGGCAGATGTTGTATACAAGTGGTTGAATCTACTAGAAGGGTATTTTCTTTTCCATAACTTTTCAAATAGAGAAAAGATTACTTTTTCGCTCCTCAAAGTCGTTCCCCATGTCAAAGATTGGTGGGAAACTCTTTGTGAGAAAAAGGAAACTGAGGAATCCTCATTATTTACAGTCACAGACACCTGGGAATCCTTTAGGGATGCTATTAAGGAATAATACTAACCTGTCAGGAGTTATGACGACTTGTATACCAAATGGACAACATTGTGGAAAAAACGAGACCAAGCAATGTCATATTTCACACATATCTTCCATACCTTGCGCACCAAGATGGGTATCAAATATTTAGAGAGACATCTGATGCTCAAGTATCGCGATGATCTGCATAGATACATCTAGACCGAAATGGAATTTTTTGACATCACATCCTTGGGCGCGACCTACCAATATGCCGTCAAAATCGAGCAGAAGCTCAAACAAAAAACGCGACAATTTGGGCCTGGGAACCCCTCACAACAAAATCCAAAAAAGGGCGGTCCCAACCCACAGAACAAAGGATAGAGAAAATATGGAAAATATCAGGACAACTAGTCCAAGACGCAAGCAAATAAAGACACCGGAAAGACAAAGAAAGATACCAAGAAGTGGTGCAACTTCCATAAGAGCCCTTGGCATAACACTATTGACTACCGCTCAAAGCATTCACTGGTAGCCGAAGTGAAAGCCTCTGAATGAGATGTGGGTTCTGACTCTGAGCCAAAATTAGAAAGGGGAAGATAGATCATTGATGTGGAACCCAGTGCCACTTTTGCTACGACTAAGCTCCAGCCTGGTGAACCAGATAAGCCAGAAGAAGGAGAGTGCCTCTTCCATTCACATATGTGAGTAAAAGGCACACTGCTGCACTTCATCATTGATAGCAGTAGCCAGAAGAACCTCATTTCAATAGAGGTCGTCAAGTGGTTGGCCCTACCGACAATGCTACACCCAGAACCCTACACTATTAGATGGCTCCACCAAGGAAGCGATCTTCGCATCAAACAACAGTTCCAACTGTCATATGACATCAAGCCCTTCAAAGACAAGGCATTGTGTAATGTTTCTCCTCTTGAAGTTTGTGATGTTCTTTTTGGCCAACCTTATTTATGGAAACATCATGTTGTATATGAGTGTAGGCCTCGTAGTGTTATTATTACTTTGAATGGGAAATTGTACAGGATACTCGAGGTAGTCCCACCTAGTATTATTTCCTTGATCTTTGTTAAGCAATGCAGGAAGGTCATCTATCAGATGGGGAAGTTTGTCTTATTCATGATTCTCTCTCAAAATAAGCGAAATATCACTGCCACATCCAAGGTATTTGCAGCCAACCTCTCCACATAATAGAAGAAAGTAGATAAGGTCGTGGGATAATACTCAGATATCTTCTCCTCACCTACCGGGGGACCTCTGCACTGCCAGGTAAAGCACCCCATCAATTTGACCCCCGACACACCGTTTCCCAATGGGCTAGTCTATCGCCACTCTCTGTTAGAGAATGAGGAGATCAAGCGACAGATCCAAGAACTGCTCCACAAGGGGCACATCCATCCCAACTCATCACCTTGTGGGAGCCCAATCATGCTGGTACAAAAGAAAGATGGAACATGGCGACTCTGCATTGATTACCGAGCTCTAAATAAAATCAGAGTCAGAAACCGGTACATGATTCCCCGAATCAAAGGCCTCATTGATCAACTTACGGGGGACAAATACTTGAGTGATATTGATTTGAAGTCTGGCTACCACCAAGTCCCGATAGAACAGACAGATGTATGGAAGACCGCCTTCAAGTCAAAGAAAGGCCTTTTTGAATGGTTGGTCATGCCCTTTGGCTTAACAAATGCTCCAGCCACTTTCATGCGGATGATGGACGATATCCTATGACCATTCACCAATACTTTTGTAGTGGTGTTTCTGGATGACATTCTCATTTACAACAAGACTTGGGCTAAACACTTGCAGCATATCCAACAGGTTCTGTACACTCTGTGGCACCACAAGTTATACGCCAACTTGGAAAAATGCTCCTTCGACAGGGACAGGTTCCAATAACTGGGCTACATTGTTGATCAACATGGCGTACATGTGGATCCAACCAAGATCCAAGTCATCCGTAACTGGCCAACCCCAACCACACTCAATGAGCTTCGGAGCTTCTTGGGCCTTGCCAATTTCTACCGTATGTTCGTGTTGGGATTATCCCATATTGCATGGGCCCTCAACCCAATAACCAATGGTGGTGGTAAGATAAAATTTGTGTGGGGCCAGTCCCAACAACAAGCGTTTGATGATTTGAAGCGACGCTTGTGCTCATCCCTAGTACTTTCACCATCAGACCTGCAACAACCCTTTGAGATCAAGACAGATGCTTTAGACTATGTTGTGGGCGTCATTCTCACTCATCACAACCACCCCTTGGCCTATCATAGTGAGACACTATCAGTTGTTGTCTGTAAGTACCCTACTTATGAAAAAGAAATGTACTTCATTGTGAAAGTCTTCTGCAAGTGGAAACATTACATTCTTGGGAAGGAGATAGTCATCCACACTGATCATAAGCCACTATAGTTCATGCAGGCACAAGGAAAATTTCAGAATGACCGCCATGAAAAGTGGTCCACATACTTGCAACAATTCCACCTCAACATCAAGTATAAAACAGGAAGCACCAATCGCATCGTTGATTTCCTCAGAAGACCGGTACTCGCAACTCTCACCACGGTGCTAGACTCTTGCAACCATGAGACCTCTGGATGGCCCCAAATCTATGAGACAAACCTAGACTTTGTCACCACCTACCAAATGCTGCGTGCAAACATAGTTGTCGATAATTTCCATCCTCAGGATGGGTTGTTGTGTCGTTCCGGGCCATATTTGTGTTCCATCAAGCAAGTGAGCGAAGATGATCTGGGAAGCCCACTACAGTCGGGCGGCAGGACACTTCAGCGTTGAAAAGATAGTGGCAATGCTACAGAAACATTTCTACTTGTAAAAACTTCGACAAAAGGTCAACCAGTATATCAGGTCCTACACTACCTACGCTATTGCCAAATCGACCACTAAGAAACAAGGCTTGTACATCCCTCTTCCTACTCTTGACAGGCCATAGGAATTGACGCAACCACACCCTCACTGGCACGTCCGCTTCCTCAGGACCTTCTTTCTTCTCTTCGGCCTGAAGAACTCCAAGGCTCTTCTATTTTCCTTCGGGAATTATACACCCACAGATTCTCTTCTTCTGCATGATCCCCCTTCCTTGACTTATCGGAGGATCGGAACTCATGGCTTCGCAAGTTCTCTGATGATCGCTCGGCTCTCAAATCCCAAAGACCCGATGGCCTTCGTCAATGCTGATTTTCTCTCGCATTATCGGGACTTCTGCCCTTATCGCGGTTTCGCAACTCGCGATATCAAACACTTTGGGTTACCGACTCCCTCTACCCGACGTGACGAAACCCCAACTCACGTGTGAGTTGACCTTCTACCTCCGTCACCTCTATCGCGATTTCTGGATTCGCGGGATCGTGAATCCTGAGGACAAGGGTTTTAGAACTCACCTTTTCCTGATCCCCGATATTATGCCACCTGTTCCCCACTAAATCTGGCTGTGGCCCACACGACCCTTCCGTCGGGATATCACGGATCACGATATCAAACTGTCTGAGTATCCTGTTCTCGAAAATCCCGATACTCCGATTCACGACTTCCTCGGATCTCCTAAGACGCGTCCCTGCTGATGGATGGTTCTGATCTTATCGGGATATCGCGGATCGCGATTCCTAATGTCATGATTTCTGCACTCTCGGAATTCCCGATGACTTCAATATCCCGATGACCTGTCCGGGACTTCTCCTCTGCGCACTAGGGCTTAACCCCTCTGTAACTCCTACCGAATCTGGCGACTGACAGGAAATTAAATACCGATCCAACGACTTGCGGTGATTCACGAAATCTCCCCAGAATATTTCGACCATCCGTCCTTCCCTTTATGAATCCACGAAATGAAGAAGTGTCTCCCTACAAGACTCGATCACCTGCTCGCAAGTCTGTGACACTTCTACAAGATTTCGAAGCACCAAATCCCTGTGCTTCCCTTGGTAAGAAGTCAAGGTTCGATACCTCCTGAGCTTGTTCTCGACTCTCAAGTCCTTCAGGGAACTTCTTTCTCGCACTCCTTGCGGCAACCCTTCAACCTCGACTGAGTGTTGAAGTATTTAGACCCTGCGCACACCTGCAACAGCAACCTTCAAATACTCTACTCAGAATCACAACTCTGAGACTTATCTTGGCCTGCGCACTCCTTGTACGGCATTGTGCCTTTCTGCACCTCCGAATAAATGAGAACAAAGGTTATCTCTAATTGAACCCTTCTGTCAACGCACTCCTTGCGAACAATTCAACTGCACTGCTTGCAGGAATCCTCTGGCTCAATTGGAGAAACAATTGAAACTCATTCTCTCACCCTCTCAGACTTCAATTCTACCATGAATTCACATACACAGCCTATAAAATCAAATGTATGACAGGAAGCAAATATTCATGAGCATAACATCAATACACAGAGAAACAACACAAACCATGAAATTGAATCAAAGCTTTCTTCTATTAATTCAATATTTGTACATGGGTGTTCTTCATACAACTCTCTGCATGCTCTTCTCTTCTCGCTCCTGTTTTATGCTCAAGGGTTATCTTACAATAATACAATGAGGGTGTCTATATCCGTTTTCCCTCTTGGACTCTAAACTATGAAATCTAGAATTAGAAAACCTATCTATCAACATTAAATCTATTAAATGCCGACTATCTACCAAAGGATGAGAGCTATCCGCTCAAATTCCAATACAATACACAAGTGCGCCTTTATCCTAAATGAGTCATTTAAGATTTGCGCAACAGTTCCAAGGCATTTTTCAAAACTTGTGTTGGCTTGTCCAGTTGTCTTCCACTCCACGCTGGCTCGCTTGATGGTGCTGGAAATGCTCTTACATCATACTCCTCGGCTTGAAAAATTTCATGGGCTCCTATCCATGAGCTCCTGCACGGTATGTCCATGCTTCTGTATCTCTGCTTCATTCTCCCAGCTGGCATCTTCCACTGGATGATTCTTCCACTTGACCAGATACTCATAGTATTCTTTCCTCCTGGTCTTCTTACCCGCTCACTTGTCCAGTATGCACTCCATCTGTGGATTTTCTGCAACTGGCAATTGTTTCACCCACTGGATCACTGGTTCTTCGGTTTCAGTCTCTGCTTCTCCAGCCCTGTATGGGTATAAATCTGCGACATTGAATATCAGATATATTTCGATGCCCTCTGGCAACTCAATCTCGTATGCATTTTCTCCGAATTTCTTCAGGACCTTGCATGGCCCAATTTTCTTCATTTTCAATTTGTTGTATGTTCCCCTCGGGAACCTTTCTTTCCTTAAATGTGACAGAACCAGATCCCCAACTTCAAACTAAAGTTGTCTCTGATGCTGATCTGCTCTGCGCTTATATTCCTGATTTGAATCTATCAGTCATTACTTCACCCTGCTGTGGAGTTCCCTCATCACCTCAATGAACTCTTCTGCACTAGCGCTGCTATTAGCAGTCTGTTCTGAATCCCTCAGTTCAGAAACTCCTCTCGGCTGTATCCCATATACAACCTGAAATGGGCTTCTACCTGTGCTCCGATTCACTGAATTGTTGTATGCAAACTTTGCCTGTGGCAATATGCTATCCCAACTGCTATGGTGCTCTGTCACCGAACTTCTCAGCAAGTCCCCCAAACTTCTGTTAACCACTTCCGTTTGTCCGTCTGTCTGCGGATGGTAAGCAGAACTAAATGCCAAATTAGTTCCCAACTTCTTCCATAGCGTCCTCCAGAAATTCCCTATGAATTTGGTATCTCTGTCTGAAACTATGCTTCTCGGCAATCCATGGAGTCGAATGACCTCCTTGAAAAACAAATTTGCGATGTGAGTCGCATCGCTGGTCTTCTGGCATGGAATTGTAACGACCCTAATTGGATAAACGCGTAAGATTTCAAAGTAAAATTAATTAAGGAAAATAATTGTGGTTAACCAAGTAATACATTAACTGCAGATCACATTTAATGACCTGAGAAATAAATCTTAAGAAATCAATGATATATGATATAAAAATGGTTGCGTATGCAGAGGGGATGGCCTATGAATCCCGAGAAGATAAAACATTGAAGGGGGACGAAGGAGGGAGGATGAAGGGTGGTTGAGAAGTAACTGCATGAGTCGGCAGGGAGGAAGAAGGGGACGATGAGAGGGGGATGTGCGCACCATTCGACGGGGGGAAATGGATGCTGCGGACTGTGTGGCCTGAGAACCATTGTCTTTTGCTGGGAGCAGCGATTTTCTGTGCATTGTGGTATTGGCTGTGAGCCTGTGATATTTTGTGGACTGTTGGCTTGCTGTGAGCAAGGAACAGAGTGTTCTGGACTGTGACTTTTGATCAGGGGAGGCACTGAGTTGCTGGGGGTTTTGGGCATGGAGGGCCAGGATATTCGTAGATATCCTGGAGCTAGGTAGTTTTCCTAGTTGGCAGGGAGGACAGTAGTTTTGGGCAGTTATTTTCCTGTTTGTGACAGGGTCGATCTGTGTAGCAGGGAGCAGAAAGGCAGCAGCAAAGCAAAGAGGCAACAAAAATTAGCATCAGATCCAGGTACTTGTTAGGTTATGTATTATTTCTTTCTGTCATGATTTCAGTATTTATTGAGAATTCTAAGTTCCTGAAGTTGCTATCAGAAAAATCAATATTATGCTAGGAAGTTGTTCTTTTAGTTTACTAAATAAAATGTTTATGAAACTTAATGATGTTTAGAATTATATGGGCATTACATATGGTATCAGAGCATCTTAGTTTGAAATCTGGGTCCTAAGGGCCGAAACCCGGAATGTTAACTCCAACCACGCTTAACCTGTAAGAGATACACGTTCAGTTTGACTAAATGGGACTGATACATGATACTTGATACATGATACAATATGGTATCCAAGCTATTGAGCATGGAAAAGAGAAGTCATAATTTTATTTTATTTGAGCAATGCTGTTAGTGAAGTTTCGGGTAGAATAAACACCTGAAACCGATGAAAATGTCGTGGGAAGCTTCTGTCGAAGGCTTGAAATTGGTAAGATCCAATAACTACATAAATTATACTAAATAAAATGCAAAAGACATTGCGAGACCTTGAAAAGGCCTACTTTACCTCGAACTTACCTAAATGGGGAACTCCCGATGCACAGGATAAAAAAAAGGAAATTTAGCAGACTTATATTACGCAGGAACAGTAACACTAGTTGCCTGTATTAGCCTCGATGATTGTAATAATGTAAAAAGAATTAATTTCAAGAACCATAGACCCATATAAAATTTCAACCGTGCCAAAGAGAGAAATTTTTACATTACGTAATGTTTCATGTAAATTAATCATTATCTCAAAGAAGAGCTGCCTATTACACGGGAGGACGGAGCTATGCCGTCAGATCTCGGATGAAATCCCGTTAGCCGTTAGATCTAGATAAGTTGCGTGGGGTTTAAGCCCTAGCGTGGATAGGAGGGGTCATCGAGAAATCTGAGTCATCGGGGTTTTGTTAAGTCTGAGAATCGAGACCTTATGGTTCTCGAAATTCCGAGAACGGATCCTAGCCGTTGATCTGGAAGGACACGTGGTGGAGATCGCGTGAGAGTCGGGATATTGGTCATCGGAAAATCGGAGTTCTCGAGGTCATGAGAACTGGGACCTCGAAAGTCCCGAAAGCCCGAGAGTCAATCTGGACTGTCCATCTACAAGGATAGGTGGCAAAGGATCGGGCGCCTTCATTGTTTTGTTCATCGGAGAATCAGGGTTTCCGGAGACGTAAGACTTGTGTACGTTGAAATCGCAATACGCGATTTCCCGAGCGGATCTGGACCGTCCATTGGGCGTGACACGTGGCGGAGGATCCCGAAGAGTCGTGGATCGGGAAATCAGGGTTTTCAAAGACAAAGAAACCTCGTAGCTAGGAATCGCGATCCGCGATATCCCGACGATGATGCAAGCATTGTGGGACCACTAGAGTCGAAAGGATGACAGGTGTCCGTCATCCGGGAAGAGTCGAGAAATCCATGGGAAAATCCTGATATAATCAGAGCCGTCCATCTGTGGGACAGGTGGCAACCATCAAGAACCCATCGAAAAATTGGGAATTGGCGTATCGGGGATTTCGTGGACACGAGGGGCGATCAAGACCGTCCATCAACGAGGATGCGTGGTGAGTGATCCTGGATAGTTCGGAGTTCTGGAGTAGTCAAACACTTGCGCAATGAAATCGCGATTTATGATTTCCCGACACCATCATAACCGTTGATCTGAGGGATGCGTGTTCAAGGATCGGAAGGAGTCGGGATTTCGGCATTTCGGGTTTCCCGCATATGAAGGAATCACGACTGGAGAAGTCACGAAATCTCGAAACACGACGGGTCCCACAACCATAGCGTTTAAGTGAGGACAGGTGTCGGAAGGTCCAACCTTGTCGGGAGTTAACGACAGATGGCATCGGAGATCAGGGAATCGGGAATCCTAAGGACGTGCGCTCGTTGACATCGCAAATGCCAAAACCCTGAATCCCGATAGGAAAATAAGTGGCCACGGTCTTGTGAACACGGTCATATAGACCAAGGTATAGTCAGTAAGGGGATAGCTCTTAGAAACCGAGCCCATCGCGAATTGGGAATTGGAGAGGTAAGGGGATCGTGATAGCGAAAAGTCTGAAACCCCGAACTCCGATACAGAGTTGGGGATAAGCCACGATAGGTGTAGAGACCGTGACGAGGGAAGATAAGGCTTGTGGATTGGGGCATTTGACAGTGAATTCCGGAGGAAATTCCAAAGAACCGCTTAGGCTCAGTCGATGAAATTGAACGATCATGTATACCTATAAAACTATATATATTTACACGTATAACTACATGCATATGCACAGACAAACAAATTTATAAAAATAAACGAAATAAATTGAAGGCAGAACACCAAAATTTGTACAGAGATGGAATTACAAGAAAATAATTATGTTCGAAAGGGGGAATTACCTTTCATTACCACAACGTAAGGAAGGTTTATGTAAATTCTTGATTCGAATAACCCTGTGTTCTTCATGCAGGAACTGAAACTGTGCACAATTGGTGGACTGAATCGTACCTCTTACCATAGCTGAGGGCGAGCTCCGCAATATGTATAGACAGGGGGTGGGTTCCCACTAATTCAAGGAGACTGGACCCCAGGTCCTCGGTCTTGTCAGTGGCCACCTTAGTATACTCTATTCCTGCAAAATGAATGGGAGCATATACAACATTAACCAGTGCTAGTGAAGTGCTCAGAATGATGGTGAGAATGTGAGCCATGGAAAGGGAGATTCTGGAAACCTCTGAGCAGAGCAGAGGCAGACCTATGATGGACAAAGACTGATGCGAGGCAAGTCCTAATGGATGAGAAAGTGGGACAGAGGAAGGACGCGTAAAGAGTTGAAAGGCTGACAGGTGGAGAATGATGAGGTTAGATACAAGGGAGCTTGAGGAAGCCAGATGAGCACGTGGAACCCATGCGTGCCCGAACCCTTGGGTATACGTTCAATTATTATATATATAGTATAGAGTGTAAAAAAAAAAAATATAATTAAAAATAAATTAAATAGTTTAGTATAAATGATTATATATAAATAAGGTTGAATTAGTTTAAATTTAAAGTAAAAATAATTTGAGTTAAATTAGTGTAATAATAAATTTAAAATTAATTATTTTATTTAGTGTAAGGTTAATCTACCTTAAAGTTCGATGTTAACCAAGCTTAGATGTTTCATCCTAAACCAA
>SNQJ01S0000105.1:109246-126978 GCA_010110895.2 Picea sitchensis
TCTTGTGGTGGGATTTGATGAAGAAAAATGTGTATATATGAATATTCATTATTATGTAACTAAACCACAGTTGTGTAAAATAAATTATTGAACCGGACAATTGTAATTAAAACAATTTCTCAGACAATTAATTGATTGTTGTCTTTTATAAAGACTAGTCTTGTTGATTGGGTTGAATGCATATATAAATTACTAAAGGATGACAGTTTGATTATTAGTACGTGCACGAGACTTGCATGTACTAGCTACACATGCATTTCTTGTACATATACACTAGTATGTATGAGTTTTCTTGACTTACTGATATTGTCGGTTACTTATTGTGAATGTGTGAACCATACTCTTTTCCTTTGTACCATCAGATACCTTAAACTCCGGGACGAAGTTTCTTGAAGGGTGGGTGTATGTAACGACCCTAATTGGATAAACGCGTAAGATTTCAAAGTAAAATTAATTAAGGAAAATAATTGTGGTTAACCAAGTAATACATTAACTGCAGATCACATTTAATGACCTGAGAAATAAATCTTAAGAAATCAATGATATATGATATAAAAATGGTTGTGTATGCAGAGGGGATGGCCTATGAATCCCGAGAAGATAAAACATTGAAGGGGGACGAAGGATGGAGGACGGAGGGTGGTTGAGAAGTAACTGCATGAGTCGGCAGGGAGGAAGAAGGGGACGTCAAGAGGGGGATGTGCGCACCATTCGACGAGGGGAAATGGATGCTGCGGACTGTGTGGCCTGAGAACCATTGTCTTTTGCTGGGAGCAGCGATTTTCTGTGCATTGTGGTATTGGCTGTGAGCCTGTGATATTTTGTGGACTATTGGCTTGCTGTGAGCAAGGAACAGAGTGTTCTGGATTGTGACTTTTGATCATGGGAGGCACTGAGTTGCTGGGGGTTTTGGGCACGGAGGGCCAGGATATCCATAGATATCCTGGAGCTAGGTAGTTTTTCTAGTTGGCAGGGAGGACAGTAGTTTTGGGAAGTCATTTTCCTGTTTGTGACAGGGTCGATCTGTGTAGCAGGGAGAAGAAAGGCGGCAGCAAAGCAAAGAGGCAACAAAAATTAGCATCAGATCCAGGTACTTGTTAGGTTATGTATTTATTTCTTTCTGTCATGATTTCAGTATTTATTCAGAATTCTAAGTTGCTGAAGTTGTTGTCAGAAAAATCAATATTATGCTAGGAAGTAGTTCTTTCAGTTTACTAAATAAAATGTTTATGAAACTTAATGATGTTTAGAATTATATGGGCATTACAGGAATGAAGTGTGCCATCTTAGAAAACCTGTCAACTACCACAAAGATTGAATAAACACCTCTTTGTGTCCTCGGTAACCCTAATACAAAGTCCATGCTAATTGCCTCCCATGGCCTTTCTGGTATGGGCAATGGCTGGTAAAAACCTGCATTCTGCTTCCGCCCCTTCGAATGCTGGAAAAACCTGCACCTGTCAACAAACCTCTTGACCTCTGCTCGCATGCCTGGCCAAAAATATGACTCGCTCAACTTCGCGAACGTTTTGTCATGGCCAAAGTGTCTGGCCAATCCACCACTGTGCTTCTCTTTTAACAAGTTCTCATTCATGGAGCAATTTGGAATACACAGTTGATTTCCTCTGAACAACAATCCCTGTTGGATAATATAATCTATCCAAGGACTTCTGTCTTTGAGAACTGGATTCTCAGCTGCTTCATACGCCTCTGCAAAATCTGCATCACCTGCGTACATGCCCTTGAGATTTTCAAAACCCAACGTTTTGACTCGGAATTCCTGCAGCAACAAACACTTCCTGCTCAAAGCATCAGCCACTTTGTTAGCAGTACCCGAAATATGCTTAATCACAAATGTGAAATTCTGCATATACTCTACCCATTTTGCATGTTTCTGATTCAACTTCTCTTGTTGACTCACAAACTGTAATGCATGATTATCACTGTACAATACAAATTCCTTCGGGATCAAGTAATGCCTCCACTTGTTCAATGTCTGTATGATATCATAAAATTCTTTGTCATACGTGGAGTACTTCAGTTTTGCCTCATCCAGCTTCTTGCTGAAATATGCAACTGGCCTGTCCTCCTGACTCAAGACCACTCCTATGGCAAACCCACTTGCATCACATTTCACCTGGAACGTCTTCAGGAAATCCGACAACACCAACACTGGTTGTTCCGTGATCTTCCGCTTCAATAGATTGAAGATCTTTTAAGCCTCTGTTGTCCAATGAAAAGACTTATGTCGCTTTTTCACTGTGTCCATCATCGCTGCGCTAATCCCACTGAAATTCCTGATGAACTTCCGGTAGAAACTAGCCAAACCGTGAAAAATTCTCACCTCGAAAATATTCCTCGGCGATGGCCAATTCTTGATCACTTCTACCTTATCCAGATCCATCCTCAATTCATTTGCCGATATGACAAAACCCAAGTAAATGAGCTCTGTTTTCATAATTGCGGACTTCTTCATGTTTATCAACAACTTCTCCTGCTGTAGTTTCCTCATCACTATAGCCAAATGCTTCAGGTGTTCTGCCTCTGATTTACTGTAAATCAGTATGTCATCCAAATAAACAATGACAAATTTCCCGATGAATTCCTTCAGGACTTCATTCATTAACCTCATAAAGGTACTTGGTGCATTCGTCAAGCCAAACGACATGACTAGCCATTCATACAACCCTTCATTGATTTTGAAGGCTGTCTTCCACTCATCGCCTTCCCTCATGCGAATCTGATGGTATCTTCTTTTCAAATCAATCTTTGAAAAATACTTTGCCCCACTCAGGCAATCCATCGAATCATCCATTCTCGACAATGGGAACCTGTACCTGATGGTTATCTTATTTATCGCTCTCGAGGCGGTGCACATTCTCCAACCTCCGTCTTTCTTTGGATTGAGTACCGTTGGAACGACACATGGGCTTAAACTTTCCCTGACTAATCCCTTGTCCAACAACTCCTGGACCTGCCTCTTGACTTCCTCATTTTCTTGCGGCGTCAATATGTACTCAACTTTGTTTGGAAAACTATCTCCTGGTATGAGATCTATATGATGACTCACACCCCTCATCGGTGGCAATGAACGAGGTCATTCGTCCACTATGATATCAGCGAACTCTTCCAGTAGTTCCTGAATCTCATCTGGCAGATCATCCACTCTTGTGCTGGTCAGAACAATCCTCGGTTTCCTGACCACAAAGAATTGTGGATCTTCCTTCTTCTTCACCTCTGTAAGAAGTTCCTTCCCACTCATGAGAAGTATCATGTTGTTTACTTCCGGATTCACCTCCTTATCCTTTATTGGAAGCAACCTGTATGTTTCCCCATCCTTTTCCAAGGTATACGTGTTCATTCTCCCATCATGAACCACATTTATGTCATATTTCCACGGTCTACCCAACAATAAATGACATACATCCATGGGAATAACATCACATAAGACCTTATCATTATACCCTCCTATCTTGAATTCAACTAAACATTGTTTAGTGACACTTACCTGATGTCCCTTTTGTAGCCATGAAACTTTGTATGGACTCGGATGATCAGTTGTCTCCAGCTCTAGCGTTTCCACCATCTCGGTTGAAACGAGATTATCCGTGCTACCACTGTCGAAAATAACCTTGCATACCTAGTCCTTGGTTTTGCAAGTCATTCTAAAAAGTTTGGTCATCTGAGCTGAGTCCTCCACCTGCTTCCCAGGTGTTAAGATAACTTTACGCATCATCAGTGACCTTCCGCCTTCTGTGGCTTCGGCCTCAGCATCACGCTTCTGCGCTTCGGCGATGTGAGCTTCTCCACTATCCTTCTTTTTCTATGGACACTTGTAAGACTTGTGCCCATTCTTTTCACATGTGAAGCATGTGATTACTCCACCTCTTCCTCTTCCTCTACCTCTGGTACGAGGAAAATTATTTGCGTCAGCATAATCTCCTCTCTGCTCTGTATGCTGCCCTCTCTGATCAACATGCTGGCGTTGTTGTGAACTTGCACCTCTCTCAATTTTACCCTGAGGTTTCTTCCATTCCTCCTTGGGCTTCTGGTATTTATCCTGGGCAACTGCTTTGCCTCTCGGCTGACTTTTGCCTCGCCCTCGCTGACCTTTCTTACGGCTCAGCTTCTCTTCTGCTTTCAAAGCCATCTGGTAAGCATCCTCCACAGTCCTGATAGTAACCATACTCAATTCATCCTGAATGTTGTATCTCAAGCCATTCATATATCTAGAAACCTTCTCATCCTCGCTCTCCCGATGACCTGCTCTGATGTTTAGTCGATAGAATTCCTCAGTGTATTCTTTCACTTTCATCAGTTTTTGTCTTAGGTTCTGCATCTTCCTGAACAGAGTGATTTGATAGTCTCTCGGGATGAACTTTTCCTTCATCTTCGCGATCATTCGATCCCAACTCTTTATCTTTTGCTTGCCTTTGTAGCGTCTGTCAGCTTGTAGCTCGTCCCACCATAATGTTGCATGTCCCTTCAATCTTGTGACAGCATGCCTAACCTTCTTATCTTCTTAAATATCTTCATAATCGAAGTAGGTGTCAAGAGCTCGGATCCAATCCAATAGCTCCTCTGCATCCAGATTCCCCTCATAGACTGGAATGTCCATTTTTTCTTTCGCACCCATCCGTGCGATAGCTTTGATTAGGCGTTCATTTGCTGCATCCTCGGCTGTAACTTCCTCCTCGCATTCAACTTCGACTTCATTGTCGGAATCACTCAGATCCCCTGCACTGGCTGTGCGTCTTTGTGTTGCCTCCATATCCTCAAGTCTTGCTCAAAGATCTCTCATCTCCCTCTCCATTTCTGGATTTCCCGTCGGCCTGCCTCTTCTTCGTACCTCCCTGTCCTCTGGATCAGGTGACTGTCTTTCTCTCCTCGGAGGCATGGCAAATCCTCTTCTCTGCTACAAAAAGCAAAGAAATATTCCCGCTCTGATACCACAACTGACGCAACCGCACCCTCACTGGCACATCTGCTTCCTCAGGACCTTCTTTCTTCTCTTCGGCCCGAAGAACTCCAAGGCTCTTCTATTTCCCTATCGTGAATTATACACCCACAGATTCTCTTCTTCTGCGCGATCCCCCTTCCTTGACTTATCAGAGGATCAGAACTCGTGGCTTCGCAAGTTCTCTGATGATCGCTGGGCTCTCAAATCCCCGAGACACAATGGCCTTCGTCAACACTGACTTTCTCTCGCCTTATCAGGACTTCTGTCCTTATCACGGTTTCGCAACTCGCGATATCAAACACTTTGGGTTACCGACTCCCGATACCCGACGTGACGAAACCCCGACTCATGTGTGAGTTGACCTTCTACCTCCGTCACCTCTATCGGGATTTTGGGATTTGCGGGATCGCGAATCATGAAGACAAGGGTTTCAGAACTCACCTTTTCCCGATCCTCGATACTATGCCACCTGTTCCCCACTAACCTTGGTTGTGGCCCACACGACCCTTCTGTCGGGATATCGCGGATCGCGATATCAAACTGTCTAAGTATCCTGTTCTCGAAAACCCCGATACTCCGATTCACGACTTCCTCGGATCTCCTAACACGCGTCCCTGCTAATGGACGGTTCTGATCTTATTGGGATATCGCGGATCGCGATTCCTGATGTCATGATTTCTGCACTCTCGAAATTCCCGATGACTTCAATATCCCGATGACCTGTCCGGGACTTCTCCTCTGCGCACTAGGGCTTAACCCCTGCATAACTCCTGCCAAATCTGGCGACTGATGGGAAATTAACTACCGATCCAACGACTTGCGGGGATTCGCGAAATATCCCCAGAAGATTTCGACCATCGGTCCTTCCCTTTATGAATCCACGAAATGAAGAAGTGTCTCCCAACAAGACTCGATCACCTGCTCGCAAGTCTGCGACACTTCTACAAGATTTCGAAGCACCAAATCCCTGTGCTTCCCTTGGTAAGAAGTCAAGGTTCTATACCTCCTGAGCTTGTTCTCGACTCTCAAGTCCTTCAGGGAACTTCTTGTTCGCACTCCTTGCGGCAACCCTTCAACCTCGACTGAGTGTTGAAGTCTTTCGACCCTGCGCACACCTGCGGCAACAGCCTTCAGATACTCTACTCAGAATCGCAACTCTGAGACTTAGCTTGGCCTGTGCACTCCTTGCACGACACAATGTCTGTTTGCACCTCCGAAGAAATGAGAATAAACGTTATCTCTAATTGAACCCTTCTGTCAATGCACTCCTTGTGGACAATTCAACTGCACTCCTTGCAGGAATCCTCTGGCTCAATTGGAGAAACAATTGAAACTCATTCTCTCACCCTCTCAGACTTCAATTCTACCATGAATTCACATACACAGCCTATAAAATCAAATGTATGACAGGAAGCAAATATTCATGAGCATAACATCAATACACAAAGAAACAACACAAACCATGAAATTGAATCAAAGCTTTCTTCTATTAATTCAATATTTGTACATGGGTGTTCTTCATACAGCTCTCTGCATGCTCTTCTCTTCTCGCTCCTATTCTATGCTCAAGGGTTATGTTACAATAATACAATGAGGGTGTCTATATCCTTTTTCCCTCTTGGACTCTAAACTATGAAATCTAGAATTAAAAAACCTATCTATCAACATTAAATCTATTAAATGCCGACTATCTACCAAAGGACGAGAGCTATCCGCTCAAAGTCCAATACAATACACAAGTGCGCCTTTATCTTAAATGAGTCATTTAATATTTGCGCTACAGTTCCAAGGCATTTTTCAAAATTTGTGTTGGCTTGTCCAGCTATCTTCCGCTCCACGCTGGCTCGCTTGATGGTGCTGGCGATGCTCCTGCATCAGGAATCATGGACAATTTGAAGGATGGAAATTTATTTTAAAATATAGAAACCTTAGCGAATCTTACTAATCCTTCATATGCCAACTATAAATGTTTGGCGATATTTTTGTAAAAATATTCAAATTTCTAAGGATTTTTTATAGTTTTTATAAAATTTTAGTAATTTTTAAGGTAAAATGATTTTATCTTATAGAATTTGGGCGAATCATTTTTAAAATGGAGGATCTCATTTTTGGAAAAACCATGTAAAATTAGCCCATGAGCGAAATTTAGCCCCTAAAATCATCTATGATGGGAATCCATCTCAATGGACTACATGTCGGGCCTCCCGTCCACCAAGCAGAGAAATGACTATGTTTTTGTGGTTGTTGATCGCTTTTCTAAGATGACAATTATGGTTGCCTGCAAGAAGAACATCACAGCAGAGGCCATTGCCAAGATATTCTTTGAATGAGTTTGGGTACATTTTGGAATCCCACAAACCATTGTCTCATATCGGGATAGTCGATTTCTCATCACATTCTGGTCAAGCCTTTGGTCACTACTGGACACCAATCTAACAAAATCCACGGCCTTCCACCCCCAAACAGATGGCTAAACCGAGGTTGTAAATCAAATAATTGTGCATATCCTTCGTATGTATAATTCAAAGCACCCTCGCACATGGGATGAGAGTCTTCCCTATTTACAACATAGCTACAACTAATCCCTGCATATCTCAACTGGCCACAGCCCCTTTCAAGTGGGGTTGGCATTCCAACCATTGGGTCCCATAAATGTTACACTTCCCCTTGCGGTCACCTCGACCGACTCATCTCTTGCTCCAACTAAAGTTGACAAAGACACCCGATTCATTGAGCGGATCCAACACATTCGTCAATAGGTTCAAGATATACTACAAAAGTCCAATGACAAGTACAAGCAGCATCATGATCAACATCGAGTGCCACATAAATTTTAGGTGGGCGACAAAGTTTGGTTGCACTTGCAAAAAGAACACCTTATAGGACCCCATCGGAAGCCTCGCCCACTCTGTTATGGGTCGTACACCATCACCAAGGTTGTGGTGGATAATGATTTTGATCTTGACATTCCTCTTTTCCTTGGCCTACACCCAGTATTCAACGTGGATCTCCTTCTCCCTTATTTCCCACCATTATTGGACACCTCAAAAGTAACAGAACATGTGACACCAACAGAGTTCAACCCCAACTGCATACAATAGGCATATAATAATCAGATTGTGGAAATACAGATCAAAGGCACTCGACAAAAAATGATCCAACTTTATCGAGTCGTCAAAGCAGGGCAACTCCTGCACCAAGGCAAGTGGTTCATTCGGGGCCAAATTCAACAGAAATTTCCTCATCTGATGGGGGAACTCAATGTAATGGAGACCATTTTTTCCTAAGAAGGGAGGATTGATCAAGGTGGATATCGGTGGCCACCCATTTTTTTCAACTAGCTCAAAATAGTTTTCTGGCAATTTTGGTAATTTACTATTTTTAGCAGTTTTTCACTTCTGGAGCCATTTTGAGGCCCTAAACGATGTTTTTTGGGAAAACAGTGCGCAATATGGAAGTTCCTTTGATATTTCCCCTAGAATGAATCTCTTTGACAATACCTTTCCAACAGACTATCATACGCCTAAAACGAAGATCGTATGCAAATGTTACGACCCCAGGAAGTTGATGTACTAACTTACCCAAGCGGGGCCAACATGACTTTTGGCGCTTCATCTCCTAGGGTTAGGTTTTAGGATGTCTAGGGTTTTTTTCATTCTTATTTATTGTAAAAATGTCTTTAGAGCCTCATTGTAATAATCTTCTTGTGAATGAGCGCGGTCGTCACATGTCTTCTCAGAGATAAGCTGCCACCATTCCAGCGAGCTTGTTTTTGCTGTATTTTACAATTTCAGCTTATTTCCTTATTGAATAGAAAACCAGTTTTACTATATCTCTATTATTTTGTGTTAAGCACCTGTTAATAATCTGTAGTCATTTCGTTCTGCTCACAAAATCCAGATCATATTATAGATATGATTACTTGGAGTTCACTATCTTAGAGTAAAAATAAGGATATGATTACTACACTTCTTCGTTTCTATGTTATGATAACTATGTCTGATTGAAAAGGATTTTCAGCAGGTTTATTTTGTCGATTGTATCTTGTTAACCCAGATCGCTAATGCTTTTATTATGTTGAAACATAGAAATGGCTTCCCATCGTGTATCCAACTCAAAGGCATAGTGTTTTGAGCGAACTAGATAGATAAGAAGTTTTCTGTTGAGCAACAAATTTTAGAGCGTCTCTTTTTTAAGAGATCAGAGAGAACAAAATAAGCATAAAAACGCCATTAAGCTCCGTAAAATCAGAAACTATTCAAGAGATTTTGGAGATTTCAGCATGGAGGGTTCTCATATTTGTTATCGTGGTTTTTTTAATTTGCTAAGTGACTTAATTGTCGCGAAAAGAAAAAAGAGACTTTGTACAACAATATTTTGCGTATTTCAATTAGTGATTTGACTTAGGTATCGCGAAAAGGCAAAAGAGAGTTTGTACAACAATATTTTGTGCATTTCATTTAGTGATTTGACTTGTGAGGTAGGTTGGACAACTATTGGAGTAACTAGTTGAAGGGTGACAAGTTAATTAATGATGACCCGTCAATAGGAAAGGACCAATCGAATCTTCAATGATAATAAAGTTTCTCAGTTTTCAAAAACTAGACAATTATGGGAGTAACTATTAGAAGCATGACAAGTTAATATATAACCCATCAATTAATAAAAAGACCTTTAGAATTTCTAATCCTAATATATGGTTTAGTAATAAATAATAAAGGGCTACATACAAAGCCATTCTTGTTAATATTTTGATGCATATTAATTAAAAAATAAAAATCATATTACACCCCATAGATTCTCCTCAAACATATGTCAATTTATCCTTTAAAGTCTGCTCGCATTATTCATTGGGCACATGTGGCACCCATGATGAAAGAAATTCGTTAAAAATTGGCAGCAATGATGAACACATTCGTTATTATGTGAAGTCAAAGGATATTGACAGTCTACCCATGTTTTCTATAGGTCATTGCTTATTAGTTGTATCTAGATCTAGATTTCAAACGTTTTACAAATATGTTTACTTCCCAAATTTACTACTAGACTATTCTTCGTCGAGACAATTATCTAATTCATCATGATTATGAATTGTTAGGCAATTATCTAATTCATCGTGATTATGAATTGTTAATATAATCAATTTTAAGAGGAAAAAGTAAAATATTGAACGTATTGGTTTATATGTTAAGAAAATGCTACGTCTATATTACATGGTGTAGTGGTTAATGACTTGCATCACTTTCCATTACCTTCCCCACCTCTAGAATATAGGGTTGCACACTCAAATGGTTGTAAATGTGTCCTTCATTTTTCTTAAAATATTTTGAAGATTACTTTTCTTTCCATTACTCAAAATCGATTCACTTTCCATTCCCTTCCCCACCTCTAGAATATAGGGTTGCACACTCAAATTCACTTTCCATTCCCTTCCCCACCTCTAGAATATAGGGTTGCACACTCAAATGGTTGTAAATGTGTCCTTCATTTTTCTCAAAATATTTTGAAGATTACTTTTCTTTCCATTACTCAAAATCAATTCACTTGCATAATTATATGGAAGAACTATAGGTCATTGAATAAGATTTAGTTAACATACTCTATCATCACATCTTTAAATACAATTTTTTCTCCATGTTTCTTTATGTCTAGTAATTTAGGTGGACAATTTTTCCTCCATGTTTCTTTATGTCTAGTAATTTAGGTGGACAATTTTTCCTCCATGTTTCTTTATGTCTAGGTGGTTTTGCTAGGCCATCTTAGAAATGAAATTGATTTGGAATTATTTTGGGTTTTGAATTTCCAATACATTTTTAAGACAATTATTTTTTTTTGCTCCATATGAATTCATTAAATTATAATTTTTTTCTATGTGAAATGTGGTTATCATTATTAAGGGTTTTCCAACAAATTTTCATACACATCAAATCGATTTTGTGTTGGATCAATGGTTTTAGACCCAAGGTTCAAAAGGATTGACCAACAAATTCCCCATAGGCATCGACATATTCAATAGTCAAGGACTAAAGAAGGTGTTACTTGAGAATCCATGAGAATAAAAAATACCATAGCTTTTGTGAAAGTCATGAAGGCTATTTACAAACACAAAACATTCCACTCAAACCCATGCATTCATGTCACATTCATTCAAAACATTGATATAAGTGATGCACATGATACTAAGTAACATACATACATTCATATCGGAATACATAAGATACATAGAGAAATGTGTCTCATGCTCCAATCATTAATCTTAAAACCATTCAATTAAAATTTACTACAAAGGGTATGAAGCCTTCTTAGTGTGCATTCATAATGAAAAGAGAGACCAACAATCTGCTAATATATCGATGTACTTTCTCTCTCATATTCACATAGCCTCTCTAAACAAAAAAAGAACAAATGCAATGCATAATTGGAGCTCTAAATCATATACATGTAACATAACAATTGAACTCTTAGTTAACCAAAAAGGATAACTCTTACACATCCACATGCATTACCCTTAGGTCTACCAAAGCGTGGAAATCATAATAACCTTGTTATCTCACCCACAATCTTGTCCATGACCAGTCCATTTTTTACAAAAATGGTTGCAATCATTACTAAAGATATTTGGGGATTCAACTTGCATGCAATCTCTCTGAGTCTTTGCATGTAGTACAAATTTTGTTGGTGTGTGCAATAGATCACTCATTGGCATATGCACTAAAAATTGGAACCCTATTATGCAAACCATTGGAACACATACACTACTGACTTGTTGTAACATCCCCACTATAATACTTAGTTTAATTAATGCATAATGTAGATATGAATGTGGCTATGGTCAAACGATATATTATATGAAACAAATTGTATGCTTTTAATAAAAGTAATGTGTTACTAGCTGCTAGGAATATGGAGAGAGGTGGGGGATAAGTTTTCCACAGGAGAAGAGAGTGTCTAAGAGGGGTCAAAAGAGGGGAAATTAATTATGGGTATTAGTTCAGCCCATCTTCCTTAACTTTATTAGCATTGGAGTTAACTTCTATTTTTTTGTTTGAGTGTATGAGAGCCCAATCATTAAACTCATGTAAGAGGGTGGGTGTGAGAGTCACATCCCATAGTTATTGGAAATCATGAGGCTAGAGCAATCAACATTGGGTAGAGTGAGTAGTCAATTATCTTGGAAAAATAGAGGAAATTCGTATGGGGAAATTAGGAAATTTTAGACATTTAGTTTTGGTATGAACAACAAATAGATATTGTAGATATTGTATTGTAGAATGTTCTTCCATTTATTTTGTAACCAAATTGGGTTTTAATTGTATTTTGTGTTATTTTTTCAATATTGTGGGTTCCTTCATTTAATTATTATCCAAACTTGGATAACCAATATTATATTGTACTATTCCATAGTGCATGTTCCCTATGAGGTTAGGATATAGGGTGTTAATCCTTAAGACACGAAGTCCATTAGAATACCTTCCTTTATATTCTAAACTACATTGAAAAGAGGGGGAAATAAAATGATAAAATAGGAAATGCTATCAATTTGTTCCTCAAAGAATCCCTTGAGTGATAAAGGAATGAGATGATGGACCACTTCACCTATATCTTTAAATGATTCCCAATTCAGGTAAGTTGACCCTTAAAAACTATCCCTTTGGAGGAATGACACCTTCAAGTTACAAGTTAACTTTTTGATTTCTTGATTTGTATGAAAATCATATGTACAAGCTTTGGATAAATGATTATACTAGTTATAGGTTATTTTTCTATTCACATTTTTTCCAACAATAAGAATATTTCCTTCATATTGCTAAATTCCTTCCCTATGTCAAACACTAATGGTTGTATTCTCACTACATAAAAAAATATCAAAGATTATTTTCATTGTGTGAGACAATGCCCAATCAGGGATATTTTTTTTAGGTCCTCAAGGAGGAGTATTACCCCAATGGAAATTATAATGACTAGTACATGTGATGTACAACCTTCCACTATGGTAAATATTAAAGTGTGAATGAGTAAATAAATGTAATCCAAATGCTATTTGCAAATATGGGTATCAAGGAATCTAAATTGCACAATGTTCTCAAATACCAATGTGGCTACATTGATACATCCACATAGAAATGGATTTTTTATACATCTCTTTACTAAGAGAGATTTCCCACTACTCTATCAAAATTGAAGAAAATTCCTATGGAACAATAATATTTAATGTTTGTATATTTAATATTTATTAAAAGAGATAAAATCCCCAGAGTTTCTTTTAGATTTAATATCTCTAGAACTTATGGATGAAGAAAATAATATCATTGATGCAAATTTAGACATCAATATCATAACTAGACAATTATAGCCAAAGGATCTAAATTGGATAGAGGAAGATGAGTGCCTCTTTCATTCACAAATATGGATGAAGGGGACTCCTCGAATTTTCATTGTTGATAGTGGTAGAAAAAATAAGTTAATTTGAACAAATGTTGTTAACAAGATGAAGTTTCGAACATCTCACCCTTCATCACACACACCATTGGTTGGTTGCGTTGGGGATGAGTCATTTTATCCCATATCCTAGGGATAACTAAGGATATCATGTCTCGAGGCCCACAGGTCCTAGACATGGAGTGTCGAGACTCAGACGACTTGAGAATGGCCTCGGAGGTCCCATCTTTTCTTCAGTGCATCCCATTTATCAACAATAGTAGCATCCATCCCACCAGCCTGGTCCTGAATGAGCAATAGGTCTTTCTCCATGAGGTAATGAGTATGGGTATCATGGTATGTGCCACTCTGATTTTTGAAGAACTTGAATATGTTGCACTAAAATCTCCTTCATTTCATAACGTCTTGTTGGAAATTATTCTCTTTAATTTTTTCATACCTGGGAGGGTGACAAAAATCCCTAGTAAGTTGGTTCCCCTTTAGGATGAGTTTCCACTGGGTGGGTATATGAAAGTTCATCGTCCATTCTCTCCATACTTACCACTTTCCATCATTATCCTCTCATCTTCCCCTTCCTTGGTTCAGGCACTGGGTTTGCCACACTAGGAAGGGGTGTACCTTGCCTTGTGGGAAGAAGGGGCTAAAGCCCCAAAGGGTAAAAGTAGTTGGAAAGAGTTAAAATCCAAAATTAAACTTTTGATATGGTTCTCCTAGGGATTCCTGAGAAAGTAATAAAAGGCTTTTGAGTAAGAAAAGGGGACCTGTAAAATAAAACAAAACTCAAGGTACTAGTTGGTGGATGGGAGGTCTCATCATGACTCGGCCTATTGGGTCCTTGGGCATGTAGTAGTATGAAAATACCATCTATCTGGTCACCAAACCAGCACAGTGTCTCTTGGTGGCATAACCAAGAGAAAAGGGGTCTCATCATGAGCTAGCCTTCTCATTTACGTGAAATTCTTGTGGGTAACAATGTCACCTCTAGTCACCACGCTAGGACAGTGTCCCCTAGATTTTCCCTTGAAAAGAAAATACCAAAAGAAGTAAGAATAAAAGGCATTGAATGGGTTGGGAAACAATGGCATCCATTATAACGTGCAGCTCGCCCTATACAAAGGCACCTAGAGGAAATACCTACATTTCCATGTTATCACTGCACCCCTTGCCCAAACACTTCCCCTATGCCATTTCACACACTTACATGACCTAGATTGGCTCTCACCTGAAAAACAACCAAACTTAAGTATGATTAGCCCAATAGGAGATCCTTATACCCTCTCCAAACCTGACTTGTTAAACTACATAATGTATTTGAGCATTTGTCTGGGTAAATCGGGGTTTGATACACATGTTTGGGTAATTTGAATATTATATGTGATTGACATTGATACCTGTGACTTATGAACCCCTAGAGGGTGTACTTGTTGTTCCTACAGGACCTTTCCAAGTGGACATGTACATATGGGGGAATGATTAGGTCAGACCTCCATGGGGCTGAAAGCCCAAATGATTGATGTTGTAACCCCACTAGAGGAAAAGAGAATCCACATGCTTGCACCAGGAAGAAAGAAGGACGTTGCATGAGGGACACTCTGAAAGACCTCTATCCAGGGGGGTCTTTCCCTTCCTCTTGGACGTTAACCCTTGGAGGCCCATGACGTCGTCATTTTGAGCCTAGACATCATCCACTCAGTGTTTTCATTCATGAGGATGGTTGTGTGCTAGTTGGCACGTGTGGCAACATTTGGGGCCTTTGGAGGCCCAACGTTTTGCATATAAGGCCTAGCATTCCACCCTAAGGGGGTAAAGACACCCTAGAAGGGCATGACATCACCCTTGGATTTGATTTTAGGGTTTAATTAATGGCATTTATGTAAAAAATTGATTTTTGATGTAATTTGGCCATGTCGGCCTTTTGATGACCTAATGTTAATTAAAGGTCATAAGTATTGTATAAATAAGAGAGAAAAACTCTCATTTTATCATCATTCATTCATCACACAAGTGTGATGTCTGAAATTTGCACCCATTTCAAGGGTTATTGGCTGAAATTTTAGGCGCACTTCTTGGAGGAGGCTATTTTTGGTGTTTCTTGGCTATTTTCATGGTGGAGGATCTTCACCTAGGGTTTAAGCTTGATTATTCTTGGTGAAGTAAGTAGAAAATATGCATTTCTTTATTGTGAATGAATGCTTATAGTGAATTTTACTTTTTCATGTCAAAGATTATGAAATTTCTTGCTTGAAACCCGATGAGAAAGACATAAGTTATTATCCTTTTCTTTATAATTTTTTACTTGTTTAAATTTCTCATGGAGCACCATATCTAGGAGTAGATACTAGAGCCCTACCATTGTAGAAGTCTAGTAACCCTACTTCATTTCCTATTGCATATTTTATTTCAAATTGTCTAAGGAAAAGAGAAATCTCTAGGGCCTAAACTTTATTACTTTCTAGCAATTACCTCTAGGATTTAGGTGTTTGAGGCCTTGGGTTACCAACACCTCTCTCATCTTCTCTATCTCCTTTGACTAAGTATTATCATTGCGATTTTCCTCTAAGATTTGTTGTTGTTATCATTGACTCCATAACCCTAAAAGTCACTAGTCTACTCACTACCAACGATTGATTGATCAAACAACTTTCAAACCATCTTCCTTGGAGCATTTACTAACTTCTACTAACCCTAGATTATCCCAATTCACTGACTAACTTCCTCATGTTGCAAAAGATTGCTACAACCAAATAACAACAACAAATTAACCCTAAAAGTGACATGTTATGCTATCTATATCAAATCCATAGGAATCCATAGATCGAATCCCCGTAGATTGTACATGGGAATCATTGTGCTAGAATGAGAGTGATCTTTGTATTATTGTATACCTATGGGGATTCCCATGTAACTGAAGGTATGTGGAAGATCAAATCCATAGGAAGATTTTATTTGATAAGGTACTACTTGAAGAGGCACCAATAAGGGTGTACAAGGGTGTTTGGCCAAGTGACTTTACTTGTATTTCCTGCTTGTATGCTTTCCTAACTACATTTTTACCCGATGAACACCTAATCAATGATAGATATCCATGTTTAAATATATTGGATCATGTATTGATCATAAAGAAAAATTTCTAAAAATTTAGGCATGTGCAATAAAAAAAAACATCTCTCATACCACTTGTAATGTACTTAACTAGTAGAAAAAATGAAGAACAAAACACATAGCCCTGTCCGTTATGTTATACATAGGGTACGTTCACGTTCTGGATATTTCATTGTAGTATGCATATAGCAATGCACTTACTGCACTTCCTTATGCCTTTTGAGTCAAATTATGGATATAAGACCATTACAATCTTGGAAACAAGGTTGTTACCTCAGCCATCATAGTTTTCTTCCAAATAAAAAACCCGATGCAGACTTTCGATACGTTCAGGAGAATTTATTGATGAACCGCGTCACGGTTTTGATCGGTCCTGGAAACCCTCCAGTTCCTTAGTACTAATAAAATAGTTCGAAACCCTTCCAAACTGAGATGCGAACAATTAGCATGCCAAAACCCATATAACTTCGTCCTAGCGCTCTATTATTCATGGAAACTAACGTTTACAGAGATTGAAGGGAGGTGCGCGCAACAGGGTGCCCACTACCGGTCTTCGTTGGTCTACCGGTCTTCGTTGTTCTACCCCGTACCGACCAGGATAGATTGGTTTCATGGAGTTTTCTTGTCTTTCAGGTTCAGATGTTCCTTCCCCTTTCATCACTCCATATTAGATTGAAGATGTTTTGTTGCAATAAAAGTTTCCAAACATATTACCTTATGAAAAGTTGTAGTTAACAGTATAAAATGATCTTTAAATTGTGGTGTACTAATGTCTTTTTTGAGTTTTGTTTGTCAAGTAAAGTTTTGTCCCCCATATTAATTTTCAAAATTTTGGATTTCTTTAAATTCTAAAATACGCTAAAACTTTTAATGAAAAATTTTCAACATCAAAGATCTCATCAATTAAATAAACTATAACATCAAAAAAAATTTAAATGGAAAAGTGGTTAAATGAGTTTAGTCCAATTTCAAAGTTTAAAATCTCATCAATTAAATAAAATATAACTTAGAAAAACTAAATAAACTATAACATGCAAAAATTAAATAAACTATAACTTACAAATAATTTTGAGAAAAAGTTAAATGGAGAAGTGGTTGCCATGAGTAGAAAGCAATATTGGTTAGTATGAATGGAATAAATATTTTTGGATTAATACTTTACAAGAGTATATTGAGGTTTATTCAATAAATAAATGATATAATGAGGTTTATTCAATAAATAGATGATATA
>SNQJ01S0000105.1:139055-153057 GCA_010110895.2 Picea sitchensis
AATGGGTTCCCCTCTTGGGTTAGCATGACTTTGAGGCCTCTACCCAAAGTGTCACATTCAAAGATAAAAGTATTGGTGAAATTGGACATGACTAAGATGGGTGTGGTACACAAGGCTTCCTTTAAATATAAAATTTTATCCTCGGAAACACCATTCCATACAAAGGCATTATGTTTTATCAAGGAAGTTAAGGGAACTACAATTCACCCATAATTTTTCACAAACTTCCTATAATATCCCTTAATTCCTAAAAAAACACATAATATTTTCATAGTTTTAGTGCATGGATAATATTCAATAGCTTCAATTTTCTTGGGATCTACTTACACCCCATCCTCGTTGACAATGTTACCCAAGTGCCTAATGTCTAAATATCCAAAAGAACATTTGGAACATTTGAAGAATAACTTTGTTCACAAGGCTTTGAAATGTGTATAGGGCATTTATCTATAAAATGTCATGGATATTATTTGGAACAATTTGTCACAACATATTTTACAATATTATGAAATATCTTAATACATATTGTTAAATAAACTAAAATGAAAATGAAAGAATATATGAAAATAACATCAATCGACATAATGAATACAAGATTTACATCAGGAAAACCAACAAAAGGAAAAAATAGGTAGAAGGTAAGGCTTATGGATTTCTCTTTTTTTTTTTCAGTTAGGAAATGGAAATACAAGTGTACTCACTATGGATTCTCTATGGACATTACGACTTATATGGCTTCTACGAGATTTTCCACTTCCTCTATTATGCTTCAATATCCCACTCCTAGATTTATTTATCAACTACAAAATGATAAATAATACAATAAGAATAATACCCTTTCCAAGTTTCCTAGAAACCTTGTATTCAAAATTGCATGATAGTCATCGAGGGTTAGGTTTAGGGTTTCTTCATGCCTCAATTCCTGATTAGGGTTATGGGTTTCTACCCTCTAGAGTATTTTTAAAAATCCACATGTGACAGTTGTGCAACATGTGTGAGTAAAAAAAGTTGATGTGGAATCCACTTGGTATCATTCTAGAATCAACATGATATGACCACTTGTAGGAGGCATAAATACATCAAATAAACTCTAATTTAAGTGATCTCTACATTGTTGGAAAGCTCTAAATTTGTAGAATAGCATGGAGGGGTTGGAAATTATTTGTAAACTTTTTACACCAAAAATGGTTGTTTAATGCCTCAAATGTGCCTCCAAAAGTTTTCGAACCTGAAATCATTGAAGAGGGACCTACCCTTAAGATGGGACCTAAAACACAATAGCTCTAAGATTTTCTAGATAGAATGATATCAAGAATTATGAAGTCCAAAGGGCATCACTAAAAACTCATAATGTTTTTCAAGTCCATGGAAGGATGTCTTAGTAGTGTTCACCTAATTAATTAGAATTTGTTGGTATCCTCAGAAAAGGTTGGGCTGNTAGATAGAATGATATCAAGAATTATGAAGTCCAAAGGGCATCACTAAAAACTCATAATGTTTTTCAAGTCCATGGAAGGATGTCTTAGTAGTGTTCACCTAATTAATTAGAATTTGTTGGTATCCTCAGAAAAGGTTGGGCTGAGTGAATATATTGGCACCACGAAGCTCATCTAAGAGGTCATTGATAACTAAAATGGGAAATTTTCCTTTTGATGTTCAACTTATTGGGAAAACAAAAGTCAAGACATGTGCAGCGATTACCTTGTTTTTACAATACGATGACCATGTATGATGAGTAAGGGCTAACAGTTGGACATGTGATTATTTCCTCCAATGGTTCATGAAAAATCTTATAAATTTCATTGTTTCTTGGGAAAGGGTGCCTAGAAGGATGCACATTAGGTGGTTAACTTCGTAGAATTAGTGTAATATTATGATCATGCTCACAAATTGGAGGGGGTACAAGCTTCATGGTGTTTCAAATACCTATTAATTTTTATTCAATATCAATTGTAAATCAAGGTGAATTTCCTATGAGGTTATGTCTGTAACTGAGGTGTCCTTGAATTTGGAAATGATTACCAAGTGACATTTTCTTCTAAAGCTTCTCCATATGCTGAGATTTGATATAGTTAGAGGAGTCATACTTGAGCCCCTAAAGTTTATTTTTATGACCCTCCTTAGTGAAGATTTTGTATAATTACTTCAAATTTGTCATACATGGACCCAAAGTGTGTAAGCATTATGCATTGAGAACTAGCTCACAACTTCCCATTTCAATACTAAACATGTGGATTTACACTGATAACCCAACATTTGAAGTTTCACATTCTCACAATTTCCACCACATTTTTTCATACCTCCATTTGTCTTCATAATTTAAAAATTATGCACCACATGGAAATAACAATGGGTTTGTTTTGCAACTCTACAATTTATAAAATTTTGGGTGTTTTCATTTCCATCCAAAATAATCACCTTTTGGTGCTTGATATAGTTAATCAAATTGAAGGTTTTGAGAGCTAAAACATAGAGGGAAATACAAGTTTCCTCACAAGAAGGATCTAGGGTGATTTCTTCCTAAGGAGGATGGATGGTTCTAACACATCTAACTCCGTATTTTCTTTCACAAAAAATCTCATCACATAGGTATGAATGAGACACATCAAATTGAAATAATTTATGTTCTTTAAATTTACTCCCTATGAAATACTACTCATCACAATTATAGCAAAGTTTTAAGTGTTAACATTTTCTGGCTTATTCTTGGCTTAACATGTGGACTCTCAAGGGCGGAGAAGGGGAGGGGGTTGTTGTATATACTAGAGGAGGGTGATGGTGGGGCATATATGATTTTTTTTTTTTTTTGCATTGGACACCACTTGTGATTTTCTATGTAATTGAGAAACCCCCAATGAATTAGTTGGGTGATCCATCAATACCTATGCCTAAATATTCTCCTTTGAAAAATAATAGGCCATTCCCTCTATGTAGATTGTCAATTTCTTGAATGCTATTACAAAATATTCCAGTATGCCTATTTGGCACAAATTGGTCAATTAACCAAAATAATGATTCTCTATTTAAAAATTAACATATATGGATTTAAAAAATTAACTCCATGCAATGTATCCCCCATAGTATTTCTTAGGCCATTTCCACCATTACCATTATTCCCGATCAGATAATAGTTCCATCACTCTATTTTTCATATGGTCATTAGTAAGATCTTTAATGGAGAAGTAGGGTTCCATTTGGGTAGCCTAGCATGTGGTTTCTAAACCATTAAACTTGTTTAGATAAAATTTAAGTCAATGTGCCACATTTAGTGTTCCTTGAGATAAAAAGGCAGCCTTGAGTAAGGACAACCTCCATGAGAGGATTCAACCCCTTCTTATTACACTCCACTTCCCACCTATATGTATGATAGAAAGCATACAATATAGATTGATATTTGTGTTAAAATATATACTTTAATCCTATCAACATCTACTTTCATGCTACCAAGGTTGGTCTATGGATTGTCTATCTTAGAAATGTCTTGTATAATCTTGGACACATTTCCTTCAATCCTAGAGGCATATTTTTCTAGGAACTAGTGAGTCTTATGTTCATGGAAATGTTTCGAATTTCCACCATGGAGGATTTAGGTCAAGTGGAAGGGTTACCAAAGAATTTTACTCACATAAGTAGAGTTTCCCAAGGAGTCTTTTGAGAAAGGCCATGCACAATAGTTTGGTCAAGTCCACAAAAGTGTTAATGGAGACTTATACTAATGTTATTAGCATAAAACAATGATTGATTTATATTATTTACACTCTAATTGAAGTATTACACTTGTTTGAGTATTACTACATGAATGAAATCCAAAATTATTAATATTATAGTGATATTGTATTTTCAACAACCTATTTTGGAAAAACTAGGGTTTACAACATCCTAGGACAAAAGAGTGTCAAGCACTAGAGCTCTTTGATAAACCTGAACATTTCCAAGAATACTACTTAGCCAAATATTTCATGAACCCAACTAAGAAGGATATACCATAGTTGTAACATACTATTTAATTCCCTAGCAAGTGAGAGTGATCTCTCTTAATGTTGGTGTGCTATATAAATAGGATGATTGAGAGGCTTACGTAAGGCTATGTTAGGTACACCTATGGGGATTCACACGTACATGAAGGTACATAGATGATTGAATCCATATGAATATTTATTTTGATAATATACTACTAAAAGGGGTGCCAATAAAGGTGTACAAGCGTGTCTAACCAAGATACTCCACTTGTATTCCTAGTCTGTATACTTCACTAAAAATATTTTTGCACCATGAATACCTAATGAATGATAGATATCCATGTGTAAAGATGTTAGAACATGTATTTAAACTAAAGAAAACTTTATAAAAATTCAGGAATGTTGTTACACACCAAATTCCCACACTACTAAGTGCCGCGCTTATGTATCACATTCTACTACGTGTCACACTTATGTATCACTTATGTATCGCATTCTACTGAGTGTCGAATGGTCACCCTACTAATTTTCACACTTATTTATCACATTCTACTAAGTGTCACGCGTAATTTTCACAACTTTATCACCATGTGGGAGTACTCAACATGTTCCCGAGAAATGTTTGATGAGAAATACATCATTTAGAGGTTGAATTTCTACTTTTCACCTAGAGATTTTGACCTTGTTTGAGTGTCATCGCTACGCTATCCATGTATAGAGAGAATTGAACCCTTTTCATTTCTCCTTGCACAATTATGAGGGACCGGTATCATCACCCCATTCTCAATGTTATGGGAGTGATGAAGAGGTTACAACTATGACACATTTTTCTAAGTGAAATATCTCGGAAGATCAAGTTTTTTTGGGTCAAGGATTTGAGTCATATCTCTTGGCTCCATATTAGGAAATAACAATATTCATTTGATAAGGAAAATCCCAATTTATGGAGCTAAATCCCCAACCATCTTCCCAAAATATCCCAAGGCTATTATGCCTCAAACTCCTATATAATGGAGGTCATGATTCAATAAATTGGGAGAGAGAAATTCAGAGAATTATACCCATAGTCTTGTGGCATTCAAAAGCTAGAATGGAAATCTTGAAGGAACGCTAGCGCAATGTCATCGGGGTTGTATTTTTTTCCATGTTTTCCATAGTATAACTTGGCCTATTCCCCTCATATTTATGTTTTCCAGTTCAGCATATGCATGTTTATCTTTTCCTAACTTAAACATAGATGACTCTATTTTGTCTCACTATACATTGTAGAGGAAGGATTTTCTCATTTATTGCAGGAGTACTTTCATACTAAGAGCATGGACAGCAAAATGAAGGAATCCATACTAAGAGTTGGTGTAACATCCCCTCAACTGATTTTTTTTTTTTTTTTAAATACGACTTCTCTAATCATTGTTTCATCATTGATATTTTTAAGATTATTGGTTGACGCAAAGAAGAACAATACTACTCTTAATATTTTATGTTCACATGATAGGTTAAAACAATATAAGTGACAACTATGGTGGGAGCATTTTCACACTCCAAGGTAAAGTATATTAAATCCACTTGCTCAAAAGCTTGCTATCCAAAGCCTCATTGTTGAAGATACAATATATCCACTTACTTACCTTTATTTTGACTTCTTCCATGTTACAATTCATAATATGTTAGTGGTGACACAAGCACTTACAAAGGTATATCATTTGTCTTCCCATTAAATTGCTCATCTTAATATGTAACACTTGTTCCTAAATTTCTATGGTTACTCTTAAGTATGGATAGCCATGAATTAACTATCCTAGTATTGAAATGGTCCTCTTTATCTCAAATGTAGGAATCATATTTCCTTACAAAGTTATTACTCATGGTTCACCCATGATTTATTATTAATTTTGTTAGCATAGTTTCAATATATATATAGATTTATATTCCCTTCCTTTTGGTAATATTATACCAATGAAAAAACTATTTGTTTATACAAATTCTGCCAAGCCAAGTCAACTTAAGGTATGGCGAATTGGTTGATTTAACATTTATGGAAATGATAGGCCAAAAAATATGATCGTGTTCCACGCGTCCTTTACGTACCTACCACTATCATTTTAAAGTCTAATGGCACTAAGGCCATGTGAACACCTCTCCAGCCAAAACCTCCCGAGTTGTTTAGTGCGTGGAGGGTGTAATAACTCACTTCTAGACTTACCCACTGTTGATAATCATCTCATTACTGGACATTACTCATACTTTCATGTGACCAGGGTTGTTATGTAGGAAAGCTCTCGTCCCCAATACTCAACCTCTATTTCTCTTTGTTCTATCTCTCAACTAGAAAAGACTCGAGTGTGGTTCTTACATAGGTCCCTCACTTTGTTTTCTCATATGAGATAATGCACCGGTAAGTATTACTCTAATGGTTTTATGGAGTGAATACCACAAGCATTGTTCCTACGTTCTAATTATATTTGTTTTTATTACCAAGTGTCCAAACGCACGCTAACTCTATGTTAATGCTTGTTGGAACACGTTGGTTAGGAAAAACGTCGCCCCCACACTACGCAACCCTCTAATGTAAGTTAAGTATACATGCGCGTTCAATCTTTTAACACTGAGTTTGATTCTTCTATCATTTACAAAAGTTCTCACTTATAATTCTTGAGTTAGGTTATAGGGTTGAGATTTATTAATAATGTGCACACTCTTATTGACTTGCATGGTATTCCCGGGTGGTTCACTGGAAAGGGTTCGTTCTTATTACATAAACAAACACCAAACCCTTGGTTGTCTTTTCTTCCTTCCAGAAGCACTTATCCTCGGCTTAAAGGATAAATCGTTGGGATTCCTCTTTTACACCCGTTATTCCTTCTAACACTTACAGGTAAGATTATTGTTATTTTCAGATTTGTTTTAGTTTGTACTCATTTTCGCAACATTTAGACTTCTGGTTCTAATAGATAACTCTGTATTTGGTTAAAGATAAAGAGGAAGAGACCCACAACTTCTAAATAGGTTCTTCGGTCAAACATTGGTAGACCCAGATTAGGGTTACGACCCTCTGAGCTTACGTCGTCAACCCAAGAAGAGGTAATCCATGTATTACTATGGAATCAGGAAGGTTGTCGGTCTCTTGAGGTTTATCTTTACTGAACTCATATCATGTTGAACCATCATGGGTAAGAGGTTCGATGAGCTTAGTGTAAGAATACAAACATACACATAGAGAGTCATGTATCCATTTTCCATGCGCAAATTTGTTGTATTAATTTTATACAGACTTAATATTGTAGAGTATAGTTTGGATCCACCTGTGGGATTCACAACCCTTTTAAATATTTCCATGTGTTTTACATTGGATTTAAAATCATGTCATTTATACTGTAGTGTTAAAATAATGTAACTGCAAAGTGTATTCTTATTATTATTTGATATATTATTCATTGGATCAATCCCCATTGCGGATTTATCATGTTAGTTATTATAAAGGACCAAATCCTCTTTTGCGGATTGGTCAAAAGATAATTGTAATAGGCAGAATAAGAAGTTGGCCCTAGAAGATATTAAAGAGGCCCCGGAATATATTAAAGGTGGTTATAACCACCCAGTTGGAGAAGTCGGCCCTGTGAGTGAAGAGACACTTCACATGTGCCAGTCTTGTATAAATAAGAAGGCTAGCGCCTCACTTAGACACACAACTCACTTGCTCATTGAGAGACAAGTTTCAGAACTGTAGTTAGAGAAGAAGGAGAGCGAGTGGCACATCTTTGGTAGAGGATCTTCAGTATTAGTTTGATTTATCTCTTGGCATTGTATGGGCTATCTATAATAAGGAAGTTTTGATGGGTTTTCTTCCCTTAGAGGGTTTCCCAGGATAAATGTTGTGTCTCTTGTGATTGTGTATTTCTGAGTGATCTTGTATTATGCTATTGTTATCTATTGAAATGCAAATAACTATAATAATGGCTTAAACATTAACATGGTATCAAAGCCAAGCTGAAGAGAGAATCTTTCACAAGACTGAAAAACGTCACGGTTGTCGTACATGCAAATTAGGGCTTTCTAATGGTGAAGCTTTTTGGCCCTAAAACCTTCTAGAAAAGTGTGCCCTTCCCCAAGGATTACTTTGGCACTCTCAGCACACCTTTTCAGTGACTGGATCTCCTAGAAAGTGAAACCCTAGTTTTACAATGTACCAGAAGTACCAGAAAACCAGTGTACCAGAAGTATCAAAAGTACCAGAGTACCAGAGGTACTAGAAAACCAAAAGAACCAGTCCAAAAATCCATAGGTCAAGTTTGGAGGAGAAAAAGTTGGATTTTCTGAGATCCAAACACACCAGGCTACTCGCCTCAACCAAGAATACCTTCTAGTAAGTTCAGATTTTGATTTTGAGCACTTTCATTTTTCGGTCATTTTCCTAGCTCCAGGTAAAAGATGTCTGGAAGTGTTAATCTTGTTGACAAGATAGAAGGAGTGGAAAAATTCCATGCCTGGAAGTATAGGAATGGCCTCATTCTTGAAGAGAATGAATTAGCAAGATTCGTCAAAGAAGAAGTGTCGGAAACCACGGATGCTGCAGAAAAAGCCAAGCATCAAAAGGACACAATCAGGGCCAAAATAATCATTGCAGATTTAATAAAAGACCATTTGATTCCTTATGTGTAATCTAAGAAGACTCCAAAAGAAATGTTTGATGCCTTGTCCAGACTGTATGAGGGAAATAACATAAACCGAAAGATGAATCTAAGAACTCAACTGAAGAATACGAGGATGCAGAAAGGAGAAACAATTCAGGAATATTTCTCCAGAATCTCAGAATTCAAAGAATAGTTAGAAGTGATTGGAGATAGCATAGATGATGATGAACTCATAATGACATCCCTAAATGGTCTCACAAGACCTTGGGATGCATTCATCCAAACGATATGTGCCAGAACGAGGAAACTGAAGTTTGATAGTCTATGGGAAAAATGCATCCAAGAAGAAACAAGAGTAGAGAATCGTGAAGTGTTACTAGCAAGAGATGATGATCAAGCCCTAGCTACTCACACCAAAGGAGGAAGGAAGAAAAACTACTTCCAAAAGGAGACTCATAAAGAGCCTCAATAGTCAAACAAATTCAATCATAAGGAATCTCATCCAAGGAGATTTCAGAAGAAAGGACAACGAAAGGAAAGCGACTATTCATCTGTACAATGCTATCATTGTGACAAGATGGGACATATTGTGAAGTTTTGTCTAGACAGATGAAAATAATATAAGAGAAAACATAAGAGGCACCATGCCCATGTAGTCTAAGATGAAGAGCCACCCACAAAGATGATAAGAGAGAATATCAAAGACCATGTCTTAATCTCGTCTCTCTCAGGATATGTAACACCTGGAGAGGAAACTTGGCTCATTGATAGTGGTGCATCCAAAAACATTATGGGACAAAGAAACATTCTCTCTTGTATCTCAGAAAAGAAGTTTTCTCATAAAGTGACACTTGGAGATGATTACCAATTTGCCATCAAGGGAGTGGGAGAATCAAACCACAAATTGAATTCATGGAATTCATTAAAGATTAAGGATGTATTATATTTACCAGGTTTGACCAAGAACCTACTCTCCATTTCATCTTTAGAAAAGAAAGGCTTCAGAGTTGTCTTTATAGATGGATAAGTTCTTATGTGGGCTAAAGGAGAAACCTTAAATGAAGCAATCATCATTGGAAGTGAAGAAAATGGCTTGTATAAAATAAAGGGTCACTTAGAGGCTGCCATGACCCATGCCATTGAAAGCTCATGTGAAATTTGGCATAGAAGATTAGCTCACATCAACTACAAGGTGCTACCATACATATGCAAAGCAGTCACAGGTTTACCAGAACTCAAAGGTGACCATGAAGGTGTATGCAATGGATGTGCATAAGGGAAGAACATCAAGAACCCATTTTCGAAGAGAGACATCAAAGCAGAAGGAGTCCTAGAGCTAATTCATTCAGATGTATGTGGCCCAATGCCATTGTCCTCCATTAGTGGGTATGTATATTATGTATCATTTATTGATGATTATTCTCGTAAGACGTGGATATATTTTTTGAAATCTAAAGATGAAGTATTCAGTAAGTTCAAGGAATTCAAAGCCTTGATAGAGAATCTTTCTGAAAGAAAGATTAATATAATCAGGTCAGATAATGGAGGAGAATATACATCAAAAGAGTTTTTGAACTTCTACAAAGATGTTGGGATCAAGAGGGAACTCACCACTCCCTATAATCCCCAACAAAACGGTGTAGCTGAACGAAAGAATAGAATGATAATGGAAGTTGTGAAGACTATGATCCATGATCAAGATCTTCCTATGTGCTTATGGGAAGAAGCAATAATGGAAACTATATATGTGCATAACCGATTATCCCATAGTGCACTTGGGCTCAATACCCTGGAAGAGATGTTCACCATAAATAAGCCAGAGGTAATCCATCTCAAAATATTTGGCTGCCCAGTATTTATTCATATACCGAAAGAGAAGAGAAACAAGCTAGAACCTTCAGGAAAGAAGGGAATATTTGTGGGATACTGTGAGGTCTCCAAGGCCTTCAAAATCTATATACCAGGTCACCATCACATTGAGATCGACAGGGATGTGACTTTTGATGAAGATGCAGCACTTAAGAAATCAATAAGATGCCAGCTTGGAAAAGTATATGAAGAGGAACCCGTAATCCCCAAGACTGTTGAACTAGTGAGGGAGGTTCCCAGAGCTGCTGAACCATTGAGGGAAGTCGTAACTTCCGATGATGAGGAATTACTAGAAGATCATGACATGATAGAAGTTCAAGAACCTCCTCAAATGACTATCCTCCATAAAAGGAAGCTAGCTTGGGCTAGAGAGCTTATTTAAGATGGAGAGAAGTATGGTGTTCTTGAAGGAACCACGAGACAGGTGAAGAGACCAAAGCCATTCTCTAGTTATACAGCTTTGATGTGCGATCCTCTAGAGGAGGAGCCTACTTGCTTTGAAGAGGCAATTCAGAGGAAAGAATGGGTAGATGCCATGACAGAGGAATAACAATCTATAATAAAGAACGATGCATGGGAAATAGTTCCCAGACCGAAGAGTAAAGATGTGGTATCCTCCATATGGCTCTTCAAAATAAAACATGTTGCTGATGGAAGTATTGAGAAGTATAAAGAAAGATTTGTTGCTCGTGGATATTGTCAAAAGGATGACATTGACTATGAAGAGACATTCGCTCTTGTGGCCAGATACACTTCGATCAGAACCATCATAGCTCTTGCAGCTAAGATGAAGTGGAAGCTTCACCATATGGACCTGAAGGCAACTTTCCTAAATGATGTCATCAAAGAGGAAGTGTATATAGAGCAACCTCAAGGATTTGAGGTTGAAGATAAGAAGTCTCATGTCTGCAGATTGAAGAAAGCCTTATACCGATTAAAGAAAGCTTCTAGATCTTGGTATGGCCATATAGACAGTTTCTTGACGAGCTTAGGCTTTACCAAGAGTAAAGTAGACTCTAAGCTCTACTTCATGGTCATGAACGATGAGCCAGTAATATTACTGCTATATGTGGATGACTTATTATTAATTGGAGAAGAAAATCTCATCATTGAATGTAAGAAGAAACTTGCCTCAGAATTTGAAATGAAAGACCTTGGCCTAATGCATTATTTATTAAGTCTTGAGGTATGACAAAGTCCTGAGAGGATCTCCCTTAACCAAGGGAAGTATAAAGTCGAAATCCTGAAGAGATTCGACATGCTGGAGTGCAAGTCCATGAATACACCCATGGAAGAAAAGCTAAAGCTACTGGTTGACACTTCCTCAAAGTTGATTGATGCCACATTGTACAGATAGATTATTGGATCGTTGATGTACCTGACGAACACCAGAATAGACATTTATTTTGCCGTGAACACATTGAGTTAGTTTTTGGTAGAACCTAGACATGTTCACCTTGTGGATGAAAAACATGTGATGAGGTACCTTAAGGGTACATTAGATTGTGGTCTCAGCTATGATGGAGATCATGATTTCACATTGAGTGGATATACTGATGCAGATTGGGCAGGAAGTGTTTCTGATAGGAAAAGAACTTCAGGATGTTGTTTTAGTTTGGGATCAGCTATGATCTTGTGGCAGAGTAGGAAGCAATCTAGCATTGCACTTAGCACAGCAGAAGCATAATACATTGTTGCATGTTCTGCCAGCTGCTAAGCTATATGAATTTGAAATTTGTTGACCAGTCTATTTGACCTAGAGATGGAAGAAACCACGATCCTATGTGACAACCAGAGTTGCATAAAGATGACAGAGAATCATGTACTCCACGACAGGTTGAAGCACATAGAGATCTGATATCATTACATCCATGACATGGTGCAGAGAGGAGCCTTAAAGCTCCAGTACATTAGCATGAATCAACAGGTTGATGATGTGTTGACCAAGCCTCTATCTCATGTAAAGTTTGAGCACTTTCGAGATAAGCTTGGTATAGTCCAAAAGGACCTTCCTCGAAAGGGGGAGTAGTTGCTATGATGAGACATCTCTTACTTCCGACCTGATGGTTGACGTAAAGCAAGATGATGTGATGTGATTAGTACTGTGCTTCCAGCTAGATAGATGTGATGTAAAGCCAGTACAATATCCTGCTTCTGACCTGATGGTTGTGACGTAAAGCAGGACAAGTACCTTTCTTCTGACCTGATGGTTGAGACGTAAATAAAGATGATGTGATGAGACTAGCATTGAGCTTCCAGCTGGATAGCTATGACGTAAAGCTAGTCTAGTATTATGCTTCCGACCTAATGGTTGTGGTGTAAAGAAGGACAAGTACCTTGCTTCCGACATGATGGTTGTGACGTAAAGCAAGATAATGTGATGAGACTAGCACTGAGCTTCCAGCTAGACTGTGACGTAAAGCCAGTCTAGTATCTTGCTTCTGACATGATGGTTGTGACGTAAAGCAGGATGAGTACCTTGCTTCTGACCTGATGGTTGTGACGTAAAGCAAGATGATGTGATGAGACTAGAACTGATCTTCCAGCTGCATAGTTGTGACGTAAAGCCAGTCTAGTATCCTACTTTCGACCTGATGGTTGTGATGTAAAGCAGGATGAGCATCTTGCTTCCAACTTGATAGCTGTGACGTAAAGCAAGACTATGATATGAGACTAGAAATATGCTTCTGGCTTGATAGCCATGACGTAAAGTCAATCTAGTATTATTATGATGAGCCAACCTCGTGCTATGATGATGATGATGATGATGATGTATCAGTTTTACACTAATACATGTCGATGCAGATGATGATTGCATTCCTTTGAGAATGACGATGTTGTTGATGAAGAAAACTTTTGATGATTTATAGATACGCCATTCAGTGCTCCAAGATGATATTGATGATGTTGTCCTCTCATCCACTTGATGTTGTTGATGATGTTGTCCTCTCTCTCTCGCATGATGCTACTGAAGAATGCCCTTCTTGTTAAGGGGGAGTGTTAAAATAATGTAACTGCAAAGTGTATTCTTATTATTATTTGATATATTATTCATTGGATCAATCCCCATTGTGGATTGATCATGTCGGTTATTATAAAGGACCAAATCCCCTTTTTTGTATTGGTCAACAGATAATTGTAATAGGAAGAATCAGAAGTCATCCCCAGAAGATATTAAAGAGGTCCCGAAATATATTAAAGGTTGTTATAACCACCCAGTTGGAGAAGTCGGCCCTGCCAGTGAAGAGGCACTTCACACGTGTCGGTCTTGTATAAATAAGAATGCTAGTGCCTCACTTAGACACACAACTCACTTTCTCATTGAGAGACAAGTTTCAAAACTCCAGTTAGAGAAGAAGGAGAGAGAGTGGAACATCTTTGGGAGAGGATCTTCTGTTTTAGTTTGAGTTATCTCCTGGCATTGTATTGGCTATCTATAATAAGGAAGTTTTGCTGGGTTTTCTTCCCCTAGAGGGTTTCCCAGGATAAATGTTGTGTCTCTTGTGATTGTGTATTTCTCAGTGATCTTGTATTATGCTATTG
>SNQJ01S0000105.1:163990-177443 GCA_010110895.2 Picea sitchensis
AGACCTGCAGACTGGCAAGCAGACAAATAAACGTTTCTTCAGGACGGAATGAAACGCACGAAACAAAAAAATCAGCGATCGACAACTATCATAGCTAATTTGAGGGGCTCTGATACTACTGGCTCTGATAGAACGCAAAATTGAGATAAGGGTGAATGTGTATTTCTCAGATACATCTATAAATAAATAGCTTGAGGTTTGGATTAGTCTTCCAAGAGGTCCATGACGGTTGATATAACTTCACTATTCTTTATCAAGTTAATAACCATATAAGATTACATTTCCAACATCAAATAAAAGGAAATTGCCAAACCTCTAACGCTTTCCATCATAAACCTCTGCATGCTAAGGCTCTAAAGAAAGACTACAAGACTCTAAAGAAAGCCTACAAGGTGGAGCCTCGAGGACCACTAGAGGACGTACACATGAAAGCCCGGTACATCTTCCTTCCAGAGCAATTACGTCCCTGTCATCCCATGAGGGAGTTTTAACTAAAGTATTATTAGACATTCCCATTGTCATTAAACTCTTTTATGTGAACGAAAAACTGTGGTTAAAAAGGCCCTCTTTTGAGCCAACTCTAAACGAAATTTTTTACCCGATGCACAACGATATGTAAATTCGGACCCGTTCTCATCTTTTTACTGGTTTAGGTTATATTATCGAAGCAGGTCGACAATTTCGATCTCTAAACATCAACCTACACCTAATATGATTGTACTGGTGACCTGAAAGTCTCAAAAATGTATCGTTCGTCAACGAAAGAAAGCTATTGAACCGTCTTACCTAATAGAAACAAAAATTTAACATCAATTCAAACATCCTATCCTGACCTTCACATGGAATGCACGACCATTCTATGTTGTACGCACTGCTTTCGTTATTATTATGTGTTTTTATGTCGTACTCAATACTTTCATTATTATTATGTGTTTCTATATCGTACTCAATGCTTCATTATTATACTTGAAGATGCTCTGCAACATACGACCGTATTGTTAAACATGGATTCTTAATATATTTCTTTGACTCTTTTTCGTTAACGCACTCAAGTGCGCCATATTCCATTGCGGACCTTAGAGAATGGAATCCATCTTTTTTCTCTTGTATGAATTGGCTGCTCTTGTCAGTGCTATTTCAATGGGAAACAAGAGAGCTGAAGTAGTGCTTTTTAGGAAGATAATGAGCAAGTTTCAGAGGCTTTCCAGTGCCCGTAAGGCAGTCAGATACGCCTCTTCTCCTAAAAAACAGAAGTTTCCTTATTTCAGAAGCAACTGTAATGATTACGAGCCTATTAATGCCAGCCTTCTAGTAGATGTTCCCAAGGGACACTTTGCAGTGTACGTTGGAAACGAACGCAGTCGGTATATAGTTCCTACAAGTTATTTGAATCAACCTCTCTTTCTATCTCTGTTGGACAAAGCCAGGGAAGAGTATGGATTCCATCACCGAATGGGACTTTCCATTCCCTGTGAGAGAGCGGCTTTCGAATACGTAACTTCTGTTTTGGAAAAGAAGGATTTTAGAGTCGCAAGTATGGAGTTCGGCGAGACAATGGAGCTGATATAAGCATAATTGGTATTGATTTTATTCCTGATTAGGTTCATTTTTTTCTACTTTTTTAGGTGCACGTCAATACTGCATAAATTACTCAGACTGCATTACTCAGTACAGCGCTAAGATATAAGCATATAAAAGCAGGATTTTAGATTTTCAACTATTCGTAAAATTTACCATAATCTTTTATGCTTTATGTCATTTTATCCCATAAGACTTTAACATAGATATTTTTCCAGTTGAAATTTTAGCTTTAGTATATGGCTGATTTTAATTTGGAGTATGTAAAAAATTCTCTGTTACTTGGCTATGTTTTTTGTTGTAGATGTCGATTTGAATAAGATGTGGATCTATGATATAGAATAGAAAGGATAAAGCCTTAAAATGGAAAAATCCCTCGTAATGATAAGATCACAATAGGTTTTTTGGATCCTATTATGGATATGATTACTTGGGGTTTGCTATCTTAGAGTAAGGATAAGGATATGACTACTACACTTCTCCGTTTCTATGTTATGACAACTATGCCGGATTGGAAAGGATTTTCAGCAGGTTTATTTTGTCGATTGTTTCTTGTTAACCGAGATCGCTAATGGATATCCAAGTTCAATGCTTGTATTTTGTTGAAACATAACAATGGCTTCCCATCGTGTATCCAACTCAAAGGCGTAGTGTTTTGAGCGAACTAGATAAGGAGTTGTCGGTTGAGCAACAGATTTTAAAGCGTCTTTTTTTTAAGAGATAAGAGAGCACAAGATGAGCATAAAAACGCCATTAAGTTCCGTAAAATCAGAAACTATTCAAGAGATTTCAGCATGGAGGGTTCTCATATTTGTTATCTTGGTTTTTTAATTTGTAAGTTACTTAATTGTCGCGAAAAGACAAAAGAGACTTTGTACAACAATATTTTGTGTATTGCAATTAGTGATTTGACTTCTGAGGTATCGCGAAAAGGCAAAAGAGAGTTTGTACAACAAGATTTTGTGCATTGCAATTAGTGATTTGACTTCTGAGGAATATTGGATAACTATGGGAGTAACTAGTTGAAGGGTGATAAGCTAATTAATGATAGCCCGTCAATCAAGGAAAGGACCATTCGAATCTCCAATAATAAGAAAGTGTCCTCCGTTTTCAAAAACTACACAATTATGGTAGTAACTATTTGAAGCATGACAAGTTAATTAATAACCCGTCAATTAAGGAAAATACCTTACGAATTTCCAAGAATAATGGATAAGTAGACCCAAATTTACTAGTAGACTATTCTTGGACGAGACAATTATCTAATTCATCATGATTATGAATTGTTAATATAAGCACCTGGATGGAGTGACACTTGGGGCCCGTCAATTAAGGAAAATACCTTAAGAATTTCCAAGAATAATGGATAAGTAGACCCAAATTTACTAGTAGACTATTCTTGGACGAGACAATTATCTAATTCATCATGATTATGAATTGTTAATATAAGAAACTGGATGGAGTGACACTTGGGGGACAGTTGGCATGGACAAATGGCTGGGGGAGTTAATTTTCCAAGCCGCCACTCCCGAAGTATTAACTCCCCATGGCACACATCATGAGGGAAGTTAACTCAGTGCACCGGGAGGAGCTCTCAGACGAGCGATCCAACCAGGCCACTGGTACCAGGGACCTGAACCAATCTCGTCAGCCTTCAATGGTGATGGGAGGGGCATCAATGGCTCCCAATGGTGATAAAGACGACCAAGGTGCACATTTTTTCCTATTTGTTGCATGCTACCACTTATGCATAGTGCTTCTCGACTCTCCTGGCTTCATCGCTCACACTATGTGTGCCTTCCGAGATTCCCCTGACCACCACCACCTCGCCACGACCCCCTTGCATCTCCCCCACCCCCTGGTTCTTCCCACCATGCCCCGAGAGCGAGGCAAGCCCAGGCGGGGCACCGGGAACAAGAATGCCATCACCTGAGACAACCGACTCACAACCTCTCAACGAGCTTTACTTTCGCATTTTAGCCGCCCCCATTAACACACCAGAAGCACTCAAACCACCCTGCACACTCCAAAAATGGAGATTTCGCCACCCTTGCTCCAGACTCAGAATCATACTTCCTTGTGCATACAAAAAACAGAGACCCTATCCCCCACAATGCAGTCTCCACCACCGCCTCAGCATTTTCCAGCTAGCACTTCGAAGGAAGAGGCACCTCAATGTCTCAACACGGTCAAAGAGGAGGCACCACCTCTAGTTCAACATCCTCACCCGAAGTTGATTGACATAGGGCCACCTTTAGCCTCGCAACCAGGCTCGAGATTGGTGAACAAGATAGGGCCACACTCTGAGGCATGCCTCCCCAGTCTTTTTTCCCTCGACCACCAACCTTACTAGGGGGACGGAGGATGCATTGTGGAGGAGGAAATCCCTCCAAGCTGGCAACTGACAGAAGAGGGGGAGAACCCAATTACAACAAAAGACACAGGCACAGACGACCGAGAGGAGGGCTCACACTATACCTATCATCTGGTAGCGGAGCATCTTGAGCTCCTCTTTGACATCTGATAGCGGCAGGACGAGCAAGTGCATGGCCAAAGGACAATCAACCAACGACTGTATTTGTTGATTGAGGCATTCTCAGACACCCCAATGCAAGCACGTTGCCCCACTTGCAAGCAGAAGTTCGTCCTGGTCTACACCTCTCATGGACATCCAGGTTCCCCAATGGCTTGACGCGGCCCACCCCCGACTCTGGCTTTTGTCAATTCCAGCTTTTAGAATGAATAGTGATTATATTTTCACTCTTTTTTACAGTTATGTAACTATCTTAGTAATGGTGGCTGTGAATGAAGCCAGCCCTAGGCTAGTTAGTTGGAACAAAGTTCTTATTGAAACTTTCATATTTCTGCACAATTTTGTAAACTATATTTCAACCATGATAGACATGTCATCGCTTGGAGCCACCTGTTATGGTTTCCCTTATGTGGTGGAATAGGTGGCTTCCAAACGAATCACAACTGTACACTCGTGATATAATATAAGGTTCTTCTTTTTATTTAAAAAAAAAAGAATTGTTAATATAAGCAATTTTAAGAGGAAAAAGTAAGGTATTGAAACTTACATTATTAAGCTTTCAAAATCATATTAATGGATAAGTGAAGTGAAGTAGAAAATTAAAAACATTAAAGGTTATTCATTAAATACACCATAATAATTAGAAGATCACTTGACCTAAGGAATGTAAGACACATAAAAACTAACTTTTAAAATAATTTGGTATTCTAAATATCAAAAAAGAGACACAATATTATCTATTTCAAATAATAAGACATATATAAAACATAACAAGTTTGTAATTAAGGTACCTTCGTTACATGTACAACTTGAGTAGGTTTAATGGTTAAGAACATGTGTTTCTTTTCTAGAGACCACAGGTTCAAATTCTTCAAATCTAGAGAGGACTAGGGTTTATAGGGTATGTACACCTTCATAGGCTTGAGTATGTCCACCTCTGTAGTTTTTAAAAATAATAAGATATTTATGAGTTTGTATATAGTTTTTTTATCTCACTATTTTTAACTTTTCTTAGTTATTTATAAATGATTGATGTTTCTCATATCTATAATTTAGCTCTATTTAAGTTGTTTTGAATATAGTTTCGTAAGGATATAACACCAAAAACATTGGTTTTATGGTTTATTACAATGCTATTTCTATATTGCATGGTGAGGTGGCTAGTGAATTGCATCACTTTGCATTACCTTCCCCACCTCTAGAATATAGGGTTGCAGTAGTCAATGGTTGTAAATGTCTCCTTCATCTTTCTCGAAATATTTCATGATTAATTTTATTTCCATTACTCAAACTCTATTCACTTGCATAATTCTATTGAAGAACTATAGGTCATTGAATAAGATTTAGCTAACATTCTCTATCATCACATATTTAAACACAAAGTGTCCTTCATGTTTCCTCATGTCTAGTGATCTAGGCAGTTGTCGTGGGCCATCTTAGAAATGATATTGATTTGGAATTATTTTGGGTCTTGAACTTCCAATGCATTTCTAAGACAACATTTTTTGCCTCCATATGAATTCACAGAATTAAATATTTTTCTATGTCAAATGTGGTTTTCATTATCAAGGGTTCTCAAACAAGTTTTCATACACATCAAACGAATTTTATGTTGGATGCATCGTTTTAGACGCAAGGTTCGAAAGAATCGACCGAAAAATGCCTCATAGGGATCAACATCTTTAGACATCAAGGACTAAAGAAGGTATCAATCGAGAATCCATGAGAATAAAAAATACCATAGGTTTTGTGCAAGTCATGAAGGAGTATTACAAACACAAAACATTCCACTCAACCCAGAGATTCAGGGCACATTCATTCATAACATTCATATAAGTGACACACATAATACTAAGTAAGAGACATACATTCAGATCAAAATACATAAGATACAAAGAGAAAGGTTCTTCATGCTTCAATCATTAGTCCTAAAACCATTCAAATAAAATTTACTGCACAGGGTATAATGCCTTCTTAGTGTGCATTCATAATGAAAAGAGAGACCAACAATGTGTTGAGATGTCGATGTACTTTCTCTCTCATATTCACATAACCTATCTAAACACAACAAAAAATAATGCAATGCATAATTGGAGCTCTAAATCATATACATCTAACATAACAATTGAAATCTTAGTTAAACAATAAGGATAACCTTTAATATATTCACATGCATTCCCCTTAGGTATACCAAAGAATGGAAATCATAACAACCTTTCTAGCTCACCCACAACTGTGACCATGACCAGTTCAGTTCTTAAAAAAATGGTTACAATCATTACAATCTCTCTGAGTGTTTGCACATAGTACAAATTTGGTTGGTGTGTGCAATAGATCACTTGTTGGGATCAAAACTAAAACCTCCCACCTTGATATGCAAATGCTTGGCGCGCACACACTACCGAATTGTTGTAACATCCCCATTATAATCCTTAGCTTAATTAATCCATAATTTAGATATGAATGTGGTTATGACCAAGCGATATAATATGTGAAACATATTTTATGCTTTTAATAAGAGTAATATGATACCAACTGCTAGCAATTTGGATAGAGATGGGAGCTGAGTTTTCCACAAGAGAAGAGAGTGTCTAAGAGGGGTCAAAAGGGGGGAAATTAGTTATGGGTATTACTTGAGCCCATTTTCCTGAACTTTATTAGCATTGGCGATAACTTCTATTTTTATGTTTGAGTGTATGAGATATCAATCATTAAACTCATCTACGAGGGTGGGTGTGAGAGTCACATCCCATAGTGGAAAGCATGAGGATAAAGAAATCAACATTGGGTGGAGTGAGTAGTCAATTGTCTTGGGAAAATAGAGAAAAATCATATGGGGAAATTAGACAATTTTACACATTAAATTTTGGAATGAACAAGAAATAGAGAGCACTAGAGATAGAACAAGAAGATAGGGATAATTCAGGGGCATGATGGAACATTTTTGGAATGTTTTGGAGCTGGAAATTGAAGATCCATGTTGCCATTCCTAAAGAGTGAAATCTTGAGTGAGTTGCATTGTAATAGTAAGTGTTTGTTGTTGGTTACTGGTAGTTTTCCTGGCAATGAGTTTCCCTTGAGATCCTAGCAAATATATTCCTAATTTCCTGAGCCAAAGAGACTTTGATAAATGAATGGGAAACCCAATGAACTGATAGAAGTGAAGGGGTATATTTATTGGGTTGGGCAGGTGAAGAGGAAGAGATCTGTAGGAAATTCAAGATACTTGTAGGAAAATACTAGTGGTTGTGTGATAGTGGTACATGATTGATCTATGAGAGGCACCCTTCTCTTATGGATTCCTATCCCCATTTCGGGGGTGACTTGTTGTTGAGGTTTAGAACAACAGGTCTATGGTTGAGTGGAACATCCTTCCCAAGCAACTGGTTGTAGAAGTGTTTTAAAAGATACTTGTGTTTATCCATTTCTTAGTTTTTTCATGAGTTTAATTGTTCTGCTTAACTCTGTGGATGTGAATGATTTATTTGTCATTGTAAATGAGTTTATAAGTTGAATTCATGATCATTTACAATGTTGTAGATGCATTTAATTATGGGTACCAAAATCTGGTTAAAAATGTCTATTGATCATAGCTAGTAAGATTTTAAATCAATTAGAATAAATTTTGATTTTTATGTGTATAATTTCACAGGTAATGTTCCTTGGTTGAGATGGGGAATGTTACACTTGTGGCTCTTGTAGTCTTTCCAAATACTTAGGGTGCCAACATGTTGTATGTGTATGTTATGGCCATAAGAGGCCTATTTCACTTTTTCTCTTATCCACTTGGCATTGACTTTTTCCTCCCTAAGACATAGGTTTAATGAGTATGTTTTTTTGGTTTTTGCACTTTTGCATATCTTGACATTGCAGTAAAAGAAGTCTCCAACTCATGATTTAGAATTTTTTTCTAATAAACATAATCATCACATATCTTCTACGAGATCATCTACCATGCACCATTCTAGATATTGTATTGTAAAATGTTCTTCCATTGATTTCTTAACAAAATTGGGTTTTAATTGTATTTTGTGTCATTTTTTAAATATTGTGGGTTCCTTCATTTAATTATCATCCAAACTTGGATCAACAATATTATATTGTACTATTCCATAGTGCATGTTCCCTATGAGGTTAGGATATAGGGTGTTAATCCTTAAGACATCAAATCCATTAGAATACCTTCCTTTATATTCTAAACAACATTGGAAAGAGGGGGAAATGAAGATGATACAATAGGATATCATATTATCAATTTGTTACTCAAAGAAGCCCATGGGCAATAAAGGAATGAGATGATGGACCAGTTCTCCTATATCTTTAAATGATTCCCAATTCAGGTAACTTGACCCTTAACAAGGATCCATTTTGGAGGAATGGCACCTTTAAGTTTCAAGATGACTTTTTCATTTCTTGATTTGTACGAAAATCAGATGTAGAAGATTTGGATATGTGATTATACTAGTTATAGGTTATTTTTCTATTCACATTTTTTCCAACAATAAGAATATTTCCTTGATATTGCTAAAGTCCCTTCCCTATGACAAACACTAGTGGTTGTATTCTCACTGCACAAAAAAATATCAATGATTATTTTCATTGTGTGAGAAAAAACCCACTTGGAGCAATTTGTTTTAAGGCCCTCAAGGAGGAGTATTACCCCAATGGAAATTATAATGACTAGTACATGAGATGGACAACCTTACACCATGGTAAATACTAAATTGTGAATGAGTAAAGATATGCATTCCATATGCTATTTGGAAATATGGGTATCAAGGACTCTAAATGGCATAATGTTTGGAAATACCAATGTGGCTACATTGATACATCCACATAGAAATGAAGTTTTTATGCATCTCTTCACTAACATAGATTTTCCACTATGCTATCAAGATTGAAGAAAATGCCCATGGAACAATACTATTTAATGTTGGTTTATTTAATATTTATTAAAAGAGATAAAATCCTCGGAGTTTGTTTTATCTTTAATATCTCTAGAACTTATTGTTGACCCCTATATTTTCTTTTCCCTATTTTTTCTCCATAATTAGAAAAAAATATCACATTACCGCAGGTTGGCATAATTTTCTTTATTACTCCGCTACCACCAATATGCATGATATTTTGAAATTTTATTTTTTTTCTTATTTGTAAAGTATACCTTATCTTTTTTGTCACCATACTTAGTCAATTTTATCACATCACCGTGGTTTGGCATAATTTTCTTTATAACTCTGCTATCGCCAATATGCATGATACTTAGAAATTTTGCTTTTATTCTCACCGTGGGTTCATAGGTCCCCGAGTCTTTCATCTCCATTTACCCTACAAGCCCGACTGACAATGACACTTAATTATTTTATGACCTTATTTTCCTTTTCACAAAACACTTGGGAATTTTCTTTTTCTTCATTGCGGGTTCGTGGGTTGGCGCACTCGCAGGTTCACTTCAAATTATATTTCATATTCGCTCCTACCATAACATGATTTTCATATTGGTAATTTTCTCGAGATACATTAAATGTTGGTACTATGAAAGATAATTTCCTTGCAAATTACCAAAATGTCGTTATTAATGGCATAAATCTCGACATATTTTCATTCAATTTGCATTAATTTCTTCATTGGGAAAAGATTAATTCATTAATATCTAGAAAAGGGCCTCATTTCTATGAATATCTTCTAAGTAATTACATAAAACAATCCACCAGCTTCATGGTTGTAGGAAGGAAACACTTATGTGGGGATATAGTTAACATTTTTAAATGATGGTATCATAATTTCTACTGGTGGTGATCCTATTGGTACTACTCTACATTGCCTCTACTTCAAAAAAAATGAAAATGTAATATGGACATCATGAATTTCTCTTGTTTTAGGTTTACCAGAAGTGTTCGATTAGAAAGAAGTCGTCATATGGTGTGTTGATAACTATATTACAAATTGAAGAGCCATTGAACTCCAGGGAGAATCTCCTATTTCATTAACACCAGTCATTTTTAGGAAGATGTTGAAGTTACCAGCGCTGACTCTTACCTTTAAAGGAGAAGAAGTGAGNTATTTTCTCAAGAAAAAAAATATTGGACTCGGCCTGCTGCAATAATATCTTGAATACTCTGTGGCAATGCTTATTGATATAACAAGGATTTAGGTTAGTTCCTTGAAAAACCTTTATCGATAAATTACATGGTTATTCACTAGACTCACTGGTCAAGAAAAGACAACAACCATCTCTTGGATGGCTCTGTATATTTTTCATTTTACAGTTCATGAAAAATCCATCTTCAACTAGGGAAATATTATCTCTATCAAAATTGCTTCCCATATTTCAAATTTTAAGAAAGAAAATAAATTCTTCATGGATTCATATTTAATATTTTCTATTACGTATTGCCATATTTTCAAGGGATTAACAATTTGAAAGATGGTAGACTGTAAAATTGACCCAATAACTATCTTGTACCAAGATATTTGGACACAAAAGACCTCTATTTACTTTTATGAAGCACATAATGAATTTGCTACAGTTTTCAAGAAACTTGTCTTTGGAGATAACACATCCAGGTTGTCATTAGAGGAAACAACTTTTCTAAAAAATAAGGCTACCCTAGAGAAGAGGGAAAGTTGTAATGTCATTATAATATTTTTCTCTTCATAAAGTGTTTCTTTTCTTCCTTACTACATTTCAAATAAAATGTTTATCACCGAAGTTGCTAGGCAATATGGTTTTTGGCTTCACTTTTTTCATGAGAAGAGAAAAAGACAATTTATCACATTGTCGTGGAAAGTCGGAAAATTTATATTAAGAAACATAACCATAATTGATTAATTATCAACCCATTTCGATCATTTGAATTTGAAATATGTAGAAAAAATCAAAGGGTTCGACCCAGGTCATATTTTTGCTGACCACATGCAGTCAGTAGGATTCAGGAATGTGTTTACCTAAACAATTGTATTCGAAGAAGAAGAGGGAAGTACTGAAGATACTCCAGTACAACCTATTGATGATATTGAAATTGTAATAAGCACTACATATTAACATAAGAAAAAAGGAAAGCATCCAAATGAAAAAGTTGTTAAATCTCCAGTAGTTTCATAGAAAAATACCCTACCCGAATACAATGTTCAAATAGAAGCTCAATAGAAAAAGGTTTCAAGCGAAAATTCAGGTGGAGGAGGTGATAGAAATTCTCCTCAAGGAAAAATGAAAAATCCCCACAAAATTTAAGTAAGAAAGAAGGGAAAGTTTCCTATGCAATAAGAAGCAGAGCAACATGTATTTAAAATTGATACAAATAACTTATCTCTTGAGCATATAGATCTTGATTTTGATATTGAAAATAAACATTTCTCTGATGAAGAACATATGTTACAAGAAAACCAACAAATTGTAGTTGAAATCGTCACACAAGAAGAAGATTTTTCAGAAGAAGAATCATTTACTATACAAAATGCACTATTTGACAAAAATTCCACACAATTAGTATTTCAAGGAATAAATAAGAGAAATAAAAAAGGAAAATCCCATTATGAATAGGATCTTATTAAGTTGTCTGCATCTCAAATTTCTAAATTAAACAAGGTAACGAGTGATGCCTTGAATGGTTGAAATGATGACTTGGAAGCAAAAAATGCCAAATTAAAAGAAAAAGTTTGAGAATTGGAATCTACCTTAATGCCTCCCCCTATTCTTGCAATCCCATTATCCATTGCAAAGCCAGGAACACTTGATTTGAAGTTCAAGGGAACATCAAGTTTGTTAATGGATGTCAAAAAAATTGTTGAGGAAAATATAAAAAGAATAATGTCACTTATCATGGAGGCATGGGATGAAGCATGTAATATTGTTTCTTTCGAATCTCGATTAAATGCTTATAATGAATTCCTTCAAGATGATTATAAAAATGAGGAAGGGTTTTATAAATATGCCATTATACAGTTTGTAATAAAAGTTTACAACATGACCAAGCTCAAAAGAAGGGAATAAGACTTTCCCTCTCTGGCCAAAATGAAACAGTTGAAAGCATGTTGGATCAAAAAGATCAGTAATTTGAAGCATATTATGGATAATTGCAATGAAATTGTAAATAAAAAGAAACTATTATTCAGAAAACTCATCGAGATAGACTTGGCAGGAAACACCGGAGAAGTGAAAGACTCCAGATTAATTATGAATTCTATATTGATGACGATGAAACAATTTGAAGAACACATGAAAATATTGAAAATCATTTCAGCTGAAAGGTTCAATAGTATAATTGAATATGATGAAAGCGAAATTAAAAATTGGCTAGTAGATTATGCAAACACAAATAAAGATATTGAAGAGTCAATTCACAATATTTCACATGAATTAATAGATTTGGAAGGTGAGTTATTTGATATTAAAATAAAACATGACATAAATATGGCTCCAATGAAGGATTACATAGAATAATGGTTTAGAAAATACCTACTCAAGATTACTAAGGAAAATCCAGAAGTGATAGTTAGTATCGGTCCATAAATCGTCAGTAAGGAGGATAAAAGGACACCAACAACACCTAAGTAAAGAGAGAGAGATTCCATCATAGTAATTCTACATTGATCACATTTTTTCCTTCCTTTCCAGTATTCATCCAGTTGTATTTGTTCTTTCCTTAGAAAAATATAACCAAATTCTGATAATTTCCATTTGTCTTTTGTCCATATTTTGTTGCTCGTTCCCTTTTCTAGTTCTACATCTTCGTCTTCATCATTCTAATATGTATCTAATGGTCCATGGGATCCCCAATCCTAGTTCATTCGTGGATGAACGCCTTTAATTTTCTAAGATTGTAAAAGACTTATATCATTTTTGAAAAATTCCAAAGAACTATTTCGGAGTTAATTTCGGTTGTGTCTTGTAACTCTGAGTTTTGAGTATAATATATTTGAAGTTGACTTATCAAACTCCTATTTTATATTAATAAGTAATACTCTTTCAAGTTTCTCTTGTGCGTTGGACCATTTTCCATTTTTATTTTGAATGTTATAAAAAAATACCTAGAACTGTGATGGATGTGAGAATTTTTGTTACTTTCTTCAATTTATTCATTTCTAGCAAATATGATGTTTAAGGTTCCTAGTCCATTTCTGAGGAACTCTTATATTTTATTCCATTTTAAATTTTGTCGAGCGATAAATATTTGATTTTTGTTTGTGAGCATAATCCTATATATATACATTTTAAAGAAAATATTCTGAATAATTTACAGAGGAGTACCACCTCTATAAAAACGCACGGGGATTAATATTCTCATGAGGTTGTCGTTTCATTCTTAACATGTTTAAACGTAAACACTTATGGATAACGAA
>SNQJ01S0000105.1:177519-197941 GCA_010110895.2 Picea sitchensis
ATGAGTGACTCTTTCATTCACAAATATGGACGAAGGGGACTCCTCTACTTTTCCCTATTGATAGAGGTAGTAAACAGAACTTAATATGAACAAAATTTGTTAACAAGATGAAGCTTCAAACAACATCTCACCCTTAACCACACACCATTGGTTGGTTGAGTTGGGGATGACTCATACACATCAGTCAATAATATTTTCTATCATATAGCATTAATCCCTTCAATGATGAAGCATTATGTGACATTTCCCTGCTTGAATTTCATAATATTTTTCCTATATAACCATATATTTGGAAGCATAATGTGTGCTTGTTTATGACCTATACTATTATAATTACTAAGGATAACAACACTACATGATACCATAAGTATACCTAACTATTCTTTTCTTTCTGATCACCACTAAGTTGCGCAAAAAATTAATCTCTCAAATTGTGATGCTTTTCATGTCGGTATCATCCTCTAACCTCTTTACTTTAGTGTTACCTAGGATTTATTAATTAATGTATGAGGATATATTCTTTGAATAAGGCCCATTATGTAGTTATTTGGTAGTTACTCAATGTAAAAGGGTCTTTTTTTTTAGGTAAGGCACACCAAGTGGTTGGTACTCATTAGTAAGGGGATCATAAGTATTTAAGGAGAACCTTTTTATAGATCTAATAGGCTATGGAATGTTTCTTCATGTGTTGTATTTTATTGGAGCTCTATTCAAAGGAGGTTGCCCCCATCAAAGAGGCCCATGAGCATTGCTCTTTGTTTTTTCGATTAACAATACAAGAGTTATATTATATAGTATTTATATCATTATCTCCCTTATTTAATTTATCTAGTTTATATTTCTTGAATAATCATTCAATAGTCAACGTTTCTACTAGTTAAGTACATTATAAGTGGTATTAGAGATATCTTTTATGCCAACACAGGCCTAGATTTTTAGAAACTTTTCTTTATGATCAATACATGATCTAACATATTTAAACGTGGATATATATCATTGATTAGGTTTTTATTGGGTAAAAATATAGTTAGGGAAGCATACACGCAGGAAATACAAGTGGAGTCACTTGGTCAAGCACCCTTATACACCCTTATTGGTACCTCTTCGAGTAGTACCTTATCAAATAAAATCTTCCTATGGATTCGATCTTCCACATACCTTCAGGTACATGAGAATCCCCATAGTCGCACCTAAACCTAACCTTGCATAGGCCTCTCAATCCTCCTATTTCTATAGTACAATAACACTCACAGAGATCACTGTCACTTGCTAGAGAATCAGAGAATGCTACAACTATTGTTTATCTTTCTTAGTTTTCCTCATTAAAGATTTGGTTAATTAGTATTCTTGGAAATCTTCACATTTATGATAGAGCTAGTACTTCACACTCTTTGGTCCTAGGATGTTGCAAACCCTTAAAACAAGTAGCTGAAAAAATAGTTTCTCATATTAAGAATTTGTAAATTTCATATATGTAATAATACTCAACAAACATAATACTCCAATTGGAGCTTAAATAAAAAAATACTCCTTATTTGATGGGAATAACATTGAGCTTAAATTAAAAAAGGTAGTCCTTATTTGACGCGAATAACACATTGGTATAAATGTGATGCTAATAACAATGATACAAGTGCTTATTTGATGAGAATAACATTGGTATACATGTGGTACTAATAAAAATGATACAAGTCTTCATTTTTGTAGACATGATCATACTATTATGCATGGCCTATCTCAAAAAACTCTTTGGGAAACTCTGTTGTGTGGATATAAATCTTTGGTAAATCTTCTAGTGCACCTAAACTCTCCACGGTGGCGATTGGGAACATGTCCATAGAAATCGGAATCACAATCTACACCCAAACCTTTGGTATCATGAAAGTAGATATTTATAACAGTGGTATGTATATTTTATGATTTCCATCTCTAAGTTTGGGGATTGCAAGAAGATGTTATTTCTTGATAATCTGGGTTAGATTTCAGTTGGTTAAAGGTTCTATGAAATGACGGTGAGAAATTGTTAGGTTTTTAGATTTGAGTGATTATTCTTGTATGATAGAAATGTTTCATGAATTTGATTTTTCAGCATGCCGAATCCATTTTTACATTCAAAAATAAATTTTGAACAACAAAAAATAGTCATTCCTATAAATTTATATCACTGAATTCAGATGAAAAAAAACTTTTATAAAACAACTAAATAAGATCGTTTTATTGAATATCTAATAAAATACGAAATAGTAACACAGCCCATAGACTCCATGCAAAATGAAGAACAAAACGTACAGCCCTGTCGATTATGTTATACATAGGGTGCGTTCACGTTCTCGATATTTCAGTGTGGTATGCAAATGGCAATGCAGTTACTTCACTTACTGCACTTACTATCGATATGAGACCATTACAAACTTGGATACAAGGTTGTTACCTCAGCCGTCATAGTTTTCTTTCAAATCACACACCCGGCGCAGACTTTCGATTTGGTCAGAAGAATTTCTTGATGAACCGCGTTGCGCTTTTGATCGGTCCTGGAAACCCTCCAGTTGCCGAGTACTAATAAAATAGTTCGAAACCCTTCCAAAGCGAGATGCGAACAATCAGCATGCCAAAACCCATATAACTTCGTCCGAGCGCTCTATTATTCATGAAAACTAATGTTCGCAGAGATTGAAGGGAGGTGCGCGCGGCAGGGCGCCAGGATAGATTTGTTTTTGGCCTTGGTTCAGATGATCATTCCCCTCTCATCACTCCGTATTAAACTGAAGACGTTTTGATACAATAAAGGCTGCCTAGCATACTACCTTGTACAGATTTGTAACTAACAAAGATGTGTAACTAACAAAGATTTGTAATTAACATAGTAATAATAATAATTTTAATTAATATGATTATAATAATAATCTATTTTTAATATCACATTATTTTTTATAAGAATTTGATTGCTAAAATCTAACAAAGTATATATACTTTAATTTATTTATGGATATAAATTTATGATTTCCAAGGAAAAATCATTTAATTTTAATCATTAAAACCACAAAAGTTAATTATCTAAATGGTACTAATATATTTTTAAAATTTTTTTAAATAATTTTTTATTTTTTTATTTTTTTGTCAAATAAAATTTTGTGATAATATATTAATTTTTAAAATTTTATTTTCTATAAATTATTTTAAAATAGGTTAAGATTTTTAATGAGAAATTCAAAGCCAATGATTTCATCAATTAATTAAAATATAACTCCTAACAATTTCCATTTCAAGATAAAGTTAAATGAAAAAGTGATTGACTTTGAACTCTTTTTAATTTAGTCCGATCACTCACGATGAGTAGAAAGCTGAATAAACATTTTAAGAATAATACTACGCAAGAGTAGAATGATGTTTACTCGTTCAATTTATGATAAAAGATGTGTTATGTTAAAAATAATTTTATTTTATAAAGTTTTATGGTTAATACTATCTTCAATATGTTTTTTTAAATAAAATTATTTTCTTAAATAAAATGATTTTTTACTTTAATAAGTACATTTTTAACAATATTTTTAATATCTTTTATTATTTCTATTTCTAATATGTTGATTTTAATATTTGATATTTGTCACAAAAATTATTATTTATCATATGTTATAATATATTTAAGTTAAGATTATCAATCACTTTTCTTAAGATTTATAAGACTATTACATCTTTAAATTTCTTTATTTTGAAATATATAATCATTTTCATTGCTTGTTTTGAAGCTTTTATAATCGAACCTAAATTTATAAAAGGTAAAATAAGTCTTCTTATTGCTAACTCCCTTACACCCCACCAGAAATTGTGATTACCTGACCTCCCTTTAATATGTATACACCTATTTTAAATTAGTGAAACCCTTCACCCCTTAACAATATATTAAAATACCATTTAATTATTTTTAGCCCACCTAATATAAGCGTGTGTGATATAATATTGGTTTAAAAGTAAATCTTCCATGGAACACAACCACACGTTATAAGGTGGACCCAAAATTAAAAATAAATAAATTAGGAGGTCATGTTGAGGTTTCAACATATCCTTTATGTATAGTTTGATCACCTCATTTTCCATAAGAGGATATAAGAGTGTTTGTATATATGGTCATTCGGTAATGGGCACATGGTTTAAAATCAAATGTATGCTTTACCTCACAATGTAGAGGTATTCATATCGGTGTAGAGGTATTCATATCGCTAAGGTGATTTTTTTCATTCGGTAATGGGCACATGGTTTAAAATCAAATGTATGCTTTACCTCACAATGTAGAGGTATTCATATCGGTGTAGAGAATGGCCTAAGGTGTGATTTTTTTTTTAATGTATTCTCTTCCAAAAAATTGTATAAATGTATCTCTTGCATAGAGGGAAGCTTTCCATTGCTTTTGTTCACAATAATGATATTGTTTCATTCATATTATATTAATATTATATTATATGATTATATTAATATTATATTATATGAAGGAAAAACCTTCCAATTTGGGAGATTAAATTTTTGTACTAATTCGTTATGATTAGAAAGATTACAAATTAGTGCTACTTATGCAATGTGAAACACAGAAAAGTAAATAAGAAATATAATGATATAAAACCTATAAAATAGAACCTTTGTAGTGATAATCTTGAAACGAAACAACAATGATTACGATCCTTTTCAAGGGGTTTAACTGCTTTGAGCAAAGTTGTAATCTAATAACAACATTTGATGGAACATTCCATAGCCTACTATATCTATAATAGTTATTCTCTAACTATTTATGGTCTCATCACTAATGAGTATTAGTCACTTAGTGAGCCTTATTTAAGAAACAAAACCTTTTACATTGAGAAACTACCAGCTAATTGTTTAATGCAACAATATAAAGGAAGATGACCTCGTCCATTAATTGATAACCCCTCCTAAGTAACACAAGAGTATAGAGGTTAGGGTGGGTTCCTAACATCTCAATCCCCCTTCAAGAGAAACATTTTCCTCAAGGCTAGAGGCATACAAACTATTGTAAAATTGTTGCTAGTTCTTAGGTGGCATCATTAAGTTGGGTATCCTTCGATTGGATCAAGAACTAAAAAATTGTGTGATGATGCAGTTAATGTTCTCTTCATAGAAAAGATACCTATTGTTATACCTAAAGTTTGCACTAGACTGCAATAGGGAAAATCTAGGGGACCTCAGTAATAGCAATAGTTGTTTGGTTTGAATTATGGATCATGTATTTTGGATAGGTTGGAGAGTTATAGGTTGAGTCACAATATTCCAATCAAATTTCAATAATCCAAAACACTTAATTTAGTCAAGGGTATTCACACTGATAAAAAAGATAAATAGACACTTGGATATACAAGAAAAAACAAAGGAAACATAGAACACAAGCCAACAATCAGTTCACTTTTGCTAGGAATATTTTCAAGATCAAAATAATATCTTAGACCTAAAACAAGTATTTGAATAAAATTTTCCAAAAGAAGGTAATTTAAAATTGAATCAAGAAGAAATCAATGCTTCACAACAATTTCCAATGCATTCAAATAAAACAAGAAGAATGAAGTACAAAGGTTGACAATCTGACCATCAAGATGTTTGATTCCTTGAGTACAAAATTTTGCACGATTTAATCTCTTCTAACAACTTTTTAGACTTTCCCCTTCTTTTCAATCCAAAACTGAACCCCCCTCTTGGTTTTCTTCCAAAAGGAAGCCTCCACCTTCCTATTACAAGTTCATTTTCTTCCTTATATAAAGTCATCAGGTCCATTACATGGTAGAGATAAGTTTCACAATCAGTGGATAGGAGATCCTTCTTTACTAAATGTAGAAACAATAAAATCGATCAAGATCTAATGACTAAGAGCTTGAGATCTTAAATTCGTTCAAGATCCTATATTGGTGGTAATCCTTTGACCAATTTGTGCTCTTGATATCCTTGAGATATATGGATCTCTAATGAGATGAACAAGTGTAAATGATTATTATGATATGCCAATGAATCCATTCCACCCATTTACCATCATGGAATTTCATGAAACTGTAGAATGTGTGTAAATTTGACTTTCAAAACATCTGGTAGCGCATTTAAGAATTTCTAAAACAAGGGCGCTACAGAAAGAATGAATTTTTTATAACATGCATTTCTACAGAATGATTCAAAACCTTTACACAAATTCTTCTTCTACCAAAACTGTTGAGGCCTAGTAAATCTTCATTTGTGCCAAAAACTCTAGACTTTCTTCAAGATGGGAAATCCTTGGATTTTTCGACTTGAGATGCATCACTCCTTACCATTCTGACAAGATGCCACAATTCCATCCTCATCTTGTTTGAGTAATTTATTACCACATATAAATATTCCTATATCGCCATTCCAATTGAAGTGGCTCCTGGTATGACTTCACTTCAAAAGTGATTAGCATGGTGAAACTATTTATGAAAAATATTCATCATTGGATTTGACAACATAAATCCCCATGTTAGCTATGTAAGGAATATCCTTGGCTCTATTTTCACCTAGAACTAAAAATGTAGTGTCCACCATCATCGCCTTCAACTGTTTTCCTTTGGGTTTCTCTAAAAATTTAGTGATGCAGCCTCCATTATCATTATACCAAAAGTTGTTGATTGGGATGGAAAGAGAAGGGTTCTCTTCTTGATGCTTGCATTCATTTTTAGAATTAGATTCAAGTGTTTGATACATGAACTTCTCTCCATTTGACCTCGTAGCATTCTCATGCTACTTTTGAACACTTGAAAATAGTATTATCCTCATCACTTGATCACTTTGATACATGCTACTCAAGATGGACAATTGGGAATTTGGTGGTGACTTGAGCACTCTTATGTTCATGACACTTGGCATTCAACTCTACTGCGAAATTATGGCACTTGTTAGATAGATATGCATTCATCGGAGTTCCTTTCACATGTGTTTTCGTTGCTTATCTAGAACTTTGACTCAACATTCATAGTTATGTTGGGTGCTTTTATTTTTGGCATGTATTGGGATATATCCCATATGAAATAAGATCCTATGTTTAAATGTATTTATATAGCGGTGCTCCTTCAACACTAGTCGATGCATTGAGCACATCATGAAATCCATAGGTTGTCTCCTTTGTGCCTTATGTGTGTGGGCATTATCGATCTATTGTGACATGCACTACAACCCTTCATTTTTTGTTTGATATTGTCTCTCTCCCTAAAAATGGAGCCCCTTATTTTTCAACCTAGGATAAATCCTCATAAGTCCCCCTCTCCATCTCAAGATTGTTTTCATAACTCATGTTTCACTTGGAAAAAGAAAGTCATCAACACTTGGCATGACAATCCAATTTTGAAATTGACAAAGTTAGTTCAAACTCCTCCGAAAATTTCAGAGAAGTTACTTCAAACTCCTTCGAACACTTCGAAGGATTTAGTTCAAAATCCTTCGAATAGTTTGTAAGAGTTCATGTCTTTTTCTCTGATATATTATGTTATTACAAGAGTTAGGAGAAACTCCTTTGCGTAGTTCAGAGGAGTTACTTTTAAATCCTCTGAGAAATTATAAGGAGTTACTCTCTCAGCTTCTGAACTAATCGAAGAAATTTCTCTTTATCCTTCTGATCAAACCAACCCCAACCACCACATTTAATGCCATAAACATTCGTTTGGCTATATAAACAAAACCAGGTTAAGATTAATGTTATTCGACCAATTTCTAGTGAGGGAGGAAACATGAGGTTAAATGCATTGATTTCAACTCCGTTTGAACCTCTCACCTATCCATACCGACCATGTGGCAACGTAATCCAGGTAACTGAACCTCACCTCTCTTCTATTCTAAGGTTAGGGTTAAGTCTTTGTTATTTTTTTTCCTTGTTCCTTTCTCCCTTTCCCTAGATTGATAATCCTTTTTTTCTCCTCATCTCTTCGCTCCTGGCCACAACCCCTTTCATGAAACCTTAAATTTTTCTTAGAGCATGTTCCATGCCACAAAATCAATGACCAATCACCGCCTTTTTTCTTCACTGCGATGAACTTTCTCTGTACCCTTGCCCTTAATCCTTGCAAACCATGAATATTACCACTATCACAAAGACCGGGATCCACAGGGTTATGGGGTTTCCTCACACTCCTCTAATCTAGTCGTGGTTTTTTCCTAGATCTCTCTCCTTTGTTCGTGAAAATACCTAACTCTAAATCAGAGACTTTCAAATTAATTCTCCTAGCACATCGAAGAAGTTACTACTAAATTCGTCGATGTGCTTGGAAGAGTTAAAACAATTTCCTCCATGCATTTTGGAACCTATGGAAATAAATCCTCTAATCATGTTAGAGGAGATACTTTCAACTCCTCTGATATGATCGGAGGAGTTACTTTTAAGTGCTCTGAAATCCTTGATAATATGATAGTTCCATTCGATAACATATCAGAAAAGTTGGAAATAAATCTTCTGATCTCATTAGAGGAGTTGTTACGAACTCCTTCGATGCGATCGGAGGAGTTGTTTCTAACTCCTCTGATGTGATCGAAGGAGTTTTTACTAACTCCTTCGATGCGATTAGAGGAGTTGTTACTAACTCCTCTAATGTGGCTGGAGGAGTTGTCCTTAACCCTTATGAACTGTATCGAAGAATTTGATTTCTTGAGCGTCGATTTCACCTTTGTAAGATGGTTCGCAAGCGTTTCACCCTAAAACATCATTGGAGAATTTGAGCATTCTCTACTATTAACCTGACATATGCACGAAGAAACTTGCCATGTCTTGATAATTTTAGTAACTCTTATAATTTCCCAATAATTTAGTTGTATTTCAAATAACATTTTCTAAACGTATCCTTTTTGTAGACTCAAACATGTCACCACGGAAGAAGATGACGAAGAAATAAACAAGGGATGAGCCATCTAGAAGCTCCCAACAAACAGTAGAGGCATAAATTGTCAGGACCATATATGATGATACTTCAGGACTTCTAGAGAAGGATGGTGAGACCTGAAAATGGGGAGAAGTATATTATATGTTCAAGAATTCAAACTTATCTAAGGAGGCAGAAGAGCCATATGATATCCATTCATTCATGAACATCACAAAGTCAGGAATTTTCAGGGTGGATGCACAACCAACAATCTTCCCTTGTGCAGACGTTATTTCGTGGATTTTGAAGAATATAAACCTAAATATTTAATATGTATGTAATTCAAGAAAATAACCTATAGCTTCATTTAGGTCTGATAATTTAGTTAAATGTTATCATATTGAAGTTAGGAAAAAAATATTGGATGGTGAACTCCTCAACAAGTTGGAACTTACACCGAAAGATTTATTACCCACATGGTACAAAGAAGATAAGTTGCTCAGTTATCGACCCAAGAGTCGGTACCCCATGAACAATTTAAGGATACCCTACCAGTATATGGTGGCCATGTTGTGTAGTTTATATGGGGAACCATATGCAACTCATTTCCTCCTATCGTACATGCCCCTAATTTATTTATGTGCATATGTGGGGCTCTCATTCAGTTGGGTAGACATATTGTCTGAAAATCTCAAAGCTGCCATCTTTGCAGTTACACAAGCACAACCAAGAAACTTTCCTAGTTTCCATATGTCCTCATATCTCCTAGACATAATGTGTATAACCCACAGGTACCCAAACATGGGGTGGAGTTGGTTTCCCTTCGACGTTGCTATCCACATATACTGCAAATTTATTTGGAAGAAAGAATACCAAACAAAATATCAAATAATATGCAAACACTTCCGTGTCCCCTTGTATGAATTTATATTTTTCACCTCTGCAGCTTGTATGAAAGGCAAATCCATAATATTCATAAGAAGGATCTAGGACTGGTGTGGAGAACGGTACCTATATAAGAATATACGGTGCAATGAAACCACCCCACTTACTCCCTCGGTTCATTGCTGACAAACTTGGGATTTAGGAGGTGGCATATCAAAATGTCATACATGGGTTCAAAGGAATGATATACATATCAAATAAATAATTTTTTCCTCTAGCTTTATACATTGGAAACTATTTCTTTCAGAACACCAAGCAAGCTCAAACATAAGTGGACATATTACTTTCCTACCAATTTGGAGAGGAAATATTAAGGAGGAATGACCCTAAGGATATCTTCAAATAACACTCCAATAGCATGAGAATCCCATACAAATACACCACTTAGTTCTATGAAGAAGAGGAGGTGCATCAAAAATCCATAACTTATGACGAAGTCATTTTCAACAAGCGGGGCCAACCAAAAGGAAGGATCCCCGATGAAGAAGATTCCATAGAGGTGGCCAGAAAACAGGTAGACTGAGATGAAGTTGAGAGATATTCTCCCATCTTTGTCTCAACCCATTCAGGCTTCTATGAAGAAGAGTAGTGGCATCAAAAATGCATAACTTATGATGAAGTCATCTTCAATAGGCAGGGCCAACCAAAAGGAAGGATTCCTGACGAGGAAGTTGCAAGAGAGGCGACTAGAAAATAGGTAGACACGATATGAAGCTGAGATATATTCTCCCATATTTTTCTCAACTCATTCAGGTTCTGTTGAGGAAGAGGAAGGAGCACCAATAAATAGAAAGAGAAGAGAAGTTGATAAAAAGGAAGAACAACGTTAAAAATAAACCAAAAATAGAAGCCGACAAAGCAAAGGCCAGAGAAGACGATGAAGTGAAAGATAAATCAAAAGTCGAAGGAAAAGATAAAGCCAAAGAAACATTTGTTGAAGAAAAATAGAAGGAGATAGCAACGACAAGAGTAGCAGTGGAATTATCAAAGAAGGAGGCAAAAGAAGCAGTAGATAAAGTTGTTGAAGAAGAAAGACAGAGGAAGAATACAGAGAACAGAGAGGGTGACCCACTCCCAATGGAATTGGATATCCCTAGAACGTTTATTGTGAGTACAAGAGAAAATAAAATGAGTAGTGGTTTAGGCCTCAGGCCCTAGGGACGTTTTCTATCAGCCGAAGTATTAGATTTAAGAAGTTTCACATATGATAGTAAAACCAACATAATTGTTCAAGAAAGAGTGAAAAAGGTTCCATTGGATAAAGTTGTTGAAGAAGAAAGATAGAGGAGGAATAAAGATAACATAGAGGGTGACACACATCCAATTTACTTGGATATCCCAGAAACATCCATTGCAGTTATAGGAGAAAAAAAAATGAGTAGTGGTTTAGGCCTCGAACCTTGGGAACCTTTTGGATCAGCCGAAGTATTGGATTTAAGAAGTTTCTTATACGATAGTAAAATTGGCATAGTTGTGCAAGAAAGAGTGAAAAAGGTTCCAGTAACAGAAGGAGCTCCTTTATCAGTGGTTACTCAAGTCCGTGCCATAGGAGATGTCAGGGAAGACCCTGTGGCAACAACTAGGGAAGAATATGCATTTATGGATGCAACCGTAGACAAGATACAAAGGCTATGCCAACATAATGAAGAGAAAGAGGCGAGGATTAGGGATCTAGAAGAAATAATTCAACAAGTAAAGATCGATGAAAGAAGCGTCCTCAAATTTAAGGTCAGTGCAGAAAAAGCTAGGAATGATTTGGAAGGTGCCATCATTGAAACGTATTCCAATCTACACCTATTCCAAAATGCATCTGCAATAGTAATTGACCAAACCAATTTGATACAAATGCAGCTGACACAATACAACACTATCCATGAAGGTATAGCAGACATTGATACCTAGATATAGGAGAACCTTAATGCACCTTCTAAGCTATATAAACACTAAAAATCATCTATAGAGACATATATGTATGCATTAGATTATTTCCAACATGTAGGGAAAAGAGAAGATAAAGAAGTAACCAAGGCGATGGAAATATGTTTAAGGACTCATAAAGCTTCCAAAGAAATGATAAGGAATGGCAGTCTCCCAATATTAGATTATATTGGGAAGAATTTGGTCATGGAAGAATTTGTGAATGTAGTCCAAGACAACACAAGTCAAAGGAGATAGATAGTCAAAGAAACAACCTTTGTCTCCATAGATTTCATTGACCAACATGTGCTACAACCGGTGAAGCTTCACAGTACGATACAACCTTTCATGACAAAAATAGAGAAGGACATGAGCGCCCTTGATGACAACATATCCATGATAAGGAAATACTGAAACAACTATCATAGAAAAGAATCGAGTCACTATATAATCGGGTATAATTTTGGATAGCTTATCTCCGAAGAAAAAGTTCATAGGGACATGAAAAAATAACTATTTTTCTCTCGTCCTTTTCCTAAACACTTGAAATTTCATCCTATCTTCCACTTGTCATTAGAATAGAGAAAATGAACAATTTTTTAACTACCTTTTCAAGAAGAAGGGGAAAAGACACATAGGAGTTACTGACTTTTGTATAAAATAAGATAGAAGCTCCTTAGTAAAAAATCCTTTTTGGGCTTTTCAAGCATTGTTTAGACCCAAGAATGTTTTTGAGAACATATAACTTGTTAATTAATATTGAGAAGCCATCAACGAAACATATTATATAAGGAATTGTGTGTAGAAATGGATCAGATCTTTAAAGTACTTCAAGTGAAGATAATTGTTGTTTCTTTGGACTGTAAGAATACTTGTTCATTGTAGAATAATTCTTATACAATATTTGTCATTCTGCAGTTATTGATATTTCTTTGATTATTTCAATTCCTTTAGATATGTGGGTTATTACAATATACATTTTTGCGATCCCGATTAATCTTAATCTAATTATATACATATGTATGCAATTGTCTCCAATCTTCTTCTTTTGTAGAAACTAAGTGTATAAAAGTTGTGTAAGATTTTGGTTGCTTTATAACTCACCGGTTACTATAGTGTGCTCCTAAATAGGATAGGTTAGTATAGATTAATAATAGGTTAGTTTCTTTATATACATGGTCTTCACTTGCATATTTGCATTTCATTCTCACTATCCACCCAACTCATTGGTATAGTGGACCATAACTAGTATGGAAAAAAAAATACATTAGTAAATGGAAGCCACACCAAATTCCATATGGGCATCCTAATCTAAACAATGTAAATTCTAATTGGGACCGTATACCAGGGAGTAATCATTGTTGTTGTCGGGTGAAGTTGATCCTGTCAACACGATCCTCGTGATGATGTTCATATTTAGTTGACACTTGAGCAACATGTGGCTTGATACTTGGAGTTCGAGATTAGGCTAGACACCCATTATTTTTAATAAAGACAACTAAAGTCTGTGTAGGCCCGAGAGTCCTCAAAAACTCAGAATTTAAAAAACAAAATCCAAATTTTGACAAAAAAAGTTTTTTTGCAATGATAAAAATAAGTGCTAACACCTATAGTTATAACCAACTCAAAACTTCTTCATCAGGTTATGGAAGGCTATTATAAACTCAATAATTTGTCCCCATGACCTTCTTCAAATAGGCCACATGAAATGATGGGTGAATCATCGAGTGGTTGGATGAGCCAATCAATAGAAAATCGATCCAATGCACTAGAGTACCTTATAGGGGCCATATAATTTTGGTGCTATCTTCTAGGAGCCCTTGTATTTAAGAGAATATTTCTTATAAAACTAAAGAGTAGTGAAAAATTGATATCATTCATCAAAATAATTCTTAAAGTGATTTTGATTGACCTATTGTTTCATTGGATTTCAAGTAAAAAACCACAAATTTTATCCTGAAATGCATGCAACATAGTTGTTATGTTATTAAGTGTGTGATACACTTCCTAAAACTTTAATTTTATTGGTAGATATAATTCCATTGAAGGAGGTTTTTCCATATACAAATTCATAATATCTCATTTTGGTGACTATATGATAAGTAATGTTATACCACCATTCAGTAAGGGGTAGCCATTGAACTCCTTGGTTTTGTTGTTTCCCTACAAAACTCTATAAATAGGTTTCCAAGAATTTTTTACAACCTTATCTTGACCATTGGTTTTGTGATGAAATTTTGTTCTCATGTTCATATTTGTGCCTTAAAATGTAAAAAACCCCTACTAGAACCTGCTAGTGAATGTAGGATCATGAGTCAACACAATATAAGTGGGCATGCCATTTAACTTATGATCGATGAAAACTTTGGTCACTATGAAAGGAATAAATGGGTGATTTAAGGAAAAAAATGAGAGTATTTGGAAAGGACATTGACTACCATCACACCAATTTGTTACCAACTTTAAAGACACCAATTACAAAATCCATGGAAATGTCAGTCTAGATCATTAGAGATATTTTAAGGTAAAAAATGGGCATAAAAAAACTTTTATATCAAAATAAACTTTAAATAATTAATAAGATTCAAGATGATGATGTCAACCATAAGGAAAATAGTTTTGGAGGGAAAGAAAACAATACTTTTTTTCATTGTATTTTTAAGTTATCTCCTGATAAGTTTCCTCAAATTTCAGCTATAGGAACTCATTGGATGGGGAGTATCCCTAATCTGGACTATATTGAGAATGAAAGGAAGGTGGATATATAACAAGGAAACAAACAAATATATTGAAAGAAACAAAATAACATAGTTAAAATCATATTCTATTAATCACTGTCTGGAATACAAAAGACTGTAAAATGCAAAGCACACAAGCTAGTTAGAATGGTCGTAGCTTATCTTTGAAGAGAGAGATGTGTCAACTATGCTCATTCAAAAGATGTTTATTACAAAGAGGATAAAAAGGAATTTTAACATAAATCATCAATGAGAAAACCCTAAACCTACAAAACCCTAATCCGAGAAGATGAAACTCCAAAAGGTTTGTGGGCCGCAATGTGGTTAGTTGATATGTCAACTTCCTAGTCGTGCAACTTTTGCACACAATATCTGTTTGGGGTGCTTGGTACGCCATTGGAAAGGAATAGACGAAGAGTACATGCTCCATTTGTCATAACATCTTCCTTCAACTACATGTTAGGTGTTACCGCATAAAAAATCCATCATTTATGGCCTCAAACGACCTCAGAAGTTTGGGACCCAAAAAAGAACATAAAAACTGTCAAGATGTGGAACAATTATGAATTAGTGGAATAGGTTGGTGGCCACTAGTATCCAATTGGATTATTCCTCCCCCCTTAGGAAGAAATGGTCCTCAATATGTCAAGTTCCTCCATCTAATGCTGAAAATTTTGTTGAATTTGACTCCTAGTGATCCACTTGGCTAAGTGAAGAAGCTTCCCTGCTTTCACGATCGGATATAGTTGGATGTTTTGTTGGTGGGTTCCCTTAATTTTAGTGTCCATGATTAAATCAATTTTTTCATGTTCAATTCATTCATAATTGATTACTGTAGGGGCCAAGTGCTCAATTTTGTCCAAAGTGTCTAGGAGAGGTGGAAAATATGGTCAAAGTAGTTCCACATTAAATATTGGGTGCAAGAAAAGGAAAGGAGGAATAGTTAATTGAAACAAATTCTCACCCATAGCCTTGGTGATGGTGTAAGGCCCGTATCAAAGTGGGAAGATCTTCCAATGGAATATTTTGAGGCACTCATTCTACAAATGAAACCATAACGTATCTCCTACTTGAAACTTGTGTGGTACCCGATGTTGATTGTCACATTGCTTGTACTTGGAATTGGCTTTATGCAAAATATCATGATTGTTTTGTTGTATTTTCTTGAATATCTCAAAAACTTTGGCTTCTATATCAATCCTGATGTGATCATGGGAGGATAATTCTTGTGCAACTGAAATGGATAGAGCTACATCAATGGGGGCCAATGGTTGGAACCCCAAGCACACTTAAGAAGGGATATGTCCAATCGATATATGGAGGGATTTTTTTTGGATATGTTGAATATAAGGAAGGATCTCATCCCATGTACATGGATGTTTGGAATTCTACATCCTGAGGATAAGGACAATCATCTTGTTCACTACCTTTGTTTTTCCATTAGTATGTGGGTGGAAGGTAGTCGATTTGGTTAGCTTGGTTTCCATCATTTACCATAGGATGGAGAAAAAATTACTCAAGGACCTACTATCTCAATATGAAATAATGGTCTATGGGATCCAAAAATGAACCCAAACACGTTCAAAGAAGAACTTAGCAATGGACTTGATTGTGGTGCTCTTCTTGCAGCGTGCCAAAAATACCATTTTAGAGAATTGATCAATGAACACGAAGACACAATCATTCCCGTGCTTGGTTGAAGGAAAAATGGACATGTAATCCCAAGGCCTATCTAGAGTAGGAAGAGTGGTGTATAGCCTCTGTTTCTTAATGACAGGTTTGAAAATGGTGTAGGAAGTGCATGATCTGATGTACTTGTGAACATATTGTCAAAGCTTCGACCAATAAAAATTCTTTTGCAGTACTACTATTGTTTTCTCCATGCTAAAGTGTCCTTCTAGCTGACTGTAGTGAGCTTCCAAAATCATATTTTCCTGCTCACTTGAAGGAACACAGAGGAACACAGAGATGGATCAGATGGGATAACATTCCATCGTAGAGATGAAAGCCCGGAATAGTTTTTCCTATGCTAAATGTCAGATAGGTAGAAACAAATTGATACTCACTATTCTATAATTGTGTCCACTCGGATGTCTCATGCCCACAAGGGTTAAGAATTGTGGTTAATGCCACAAATGGGGGTTGATTGAGGTACTCTACGAAATGGTAGGTATTTCCCTTATTGTACTTAAAGTTCAAGTGGAATTTCTACAGGTACATGGATCGCATATGATGTTGGTGATTATGTAATGTTTCCTATGTCTGCATGAATTGTAGAGGCCTGCGATCAGTTTGGATAATCGTTTCCTTCCATAGAATTTAATTCTTCCACTGTCGACATCCCCGCACAATCAAGTACATCCATTTATTGTAGGTGGGGTATCTGTGAATAATATTAGATAGTGTTTCATTATGATACGAAACCAGATTCCCATTTTGAGTGAGTATTGCACAGATATCATAATATGAAGCATCTATCTCAATATCAAATGGTTGTTGTAGGTTTGGTATAATAAGGACTAGTGTTGAGTAGTGGAAAAAATTCAAATACTCGAATAAGTTATGTTGGGATTTTACCAAAACAAGTCGTCCTTTTCTCCACCCTTGGTCACCTGGATTAGGGCCCAAGCGATATGAGAGAACCCCAAAAAAAAACAATGATAGAATTTGGCGAGGTCCAAGAAGCTGTAGAGCTCGGTTAGTGCCTTTGGGAATGACCAATCATGGATGAGTTGGATCTACATTGGATCCACATGCATAACCTACTCATCCACTATGTTTCTCAAACATTGGATTCTCCACATGTCGAAGGGACACTTCTCTAAATTTGAATACAACTTGTGTTGTCGTAGGCTACCCAAGACTTGTTGAATGTGCTTCAAATGTTCCTCCCAGGTATAGTTAATGATAAGGATTTCATACATATATACGACCATAAAGGAATTTGTTAATGGTCGCAATATATCATCCATGATATTCATTAATGTGTCCAGGTAATTACTCAAGACAAAAGGAATGACCAACCACTTGAAGAGACCATATTTAGAATTGAATGTTGTCTTCCATACATCAGTTTTATCAATCCACACCTAGTGGTAGCCTGACTTCAAATCAATATTATTGAAAAATTTGGCTCCCTTGAGTTGATCAATAACATCATCAATTTGGGGGATCGAGTATCGGTTCTTGACTGTGATCTTTTTCAAGGCTCTATAATAAATACAAAGTCACCATGTCCCATACTTATTTTTTACCAGAACAATTGAGCTCCCATAAGGTGGGGATCTTGTTTTATGTTTCCCTTTAGAATTAGTTGTTGGATGTGGAGTTTGATTTCTTCCTTTCCCATAATAGAACACTTGTATACATGGTTGTTAGGAAGAGGAGAAATGGGTGTTAAATCAATTGAGTTCTTTACCTGATAGTGAAAATCCACCGTAGTAGATGGCAAGGAAAATATGTCTTTATGCTCTTCTACTATCTTGTCCACCTATTTTTGTTGTGTAGAGAGACCTCATGCATAGGTTTTTGCAGTTGCAGTGACCTTCCATTCACCTTCTAACTAAACAATAAAGAGGAAAAATCTCTCAGTCTAAGAGACCACCTTTTTGCACTATTTTCTATATAACACGAGACCGCAGTAGTTGGGACTACCTCTGATACCCTGTAGAGTTGACCTACTAAACTAATAATGACACTATGGGGTCCAGATTCATAAAAAACATGATTCTTCTACATACATGGTTTTCGTAAAAGAATATAACTCAGAGTCTTTAATACCCATGTTTGAGCATAAGGTATGGAAGATGCTGGTCTACTTCGACATCGTCTTGTCTCTCTCCTCATGTAGACTTTTCCATCTGGTGTACATGCCATCATTTCACCAAGAGTAGAGAGGTTCTCTACAGCCCAGTATGGGACAGATGTTGTCACGTTAGCATGACTTTAGATTTATTAAAACTCAAATTCGACTCAATTAAATAAATAACAATGATAAAAATAAGTTTGACTAGATAAAAAAACATCTTAAACTTGCATCTATCAAGCATTAAGCACTGAAATGATCAAATTAGGAATTCAAGCATGGAATAAAATTATAAAAAAAAAATACACCTTAACAAATTTAATCCCTCCTGGTGCTTGATCCAACTTTAAGATGGATCTATGCAGGTAGTTTCCAATAAGGTAGTATTGCTCCTTGAGGGTGTCAAAAAATATTCCCAAGTGGGTCCTATCCCAAAAATTGTAGACTAGTTTTTAGCATGTTTCTCACAGTAAATATACCACCAATATATGATATGGGTAAGGTACTTAAGGAGTGCAAAGGTGATTTTTTTATTATTGGAAAATTTTTGGACAAAGAAATAACTCTCTAGAATACTTCACCATTTTCCCAAAGCATCTGCATCTATTTGGAATTCAAATAAATGAATATCAAAGTTAACTTATACCTTAAAGGGTGTCACACCTCTGATGGGACTTCTAGCTTAAGGTATCACCATTTTTGTTGGGAACTGTCGAAGGATATGGGAAAAATTATTCATGTGTCACGTGAGGGATTCCGCGAGTAATAATTTGATAGGATATCCTACTCTGTCGTATCTATTCTTCTTCCATGGGGGTATTCTTGGGTTGGTAAGAGTGTTCTTCCCCAAGCTCAACTAGTTCAAAACCTAACTCTCAGTAGCCTGACCTCATCGGGGACATGCACAAAGAAACAACAAATGGAATATTTCTATGATACCATTGATCTAGATTATATTGACAATGAAATGAAGAAAGAGATATAAAAAGGAAACACATAGAGATATTTCAAGAAACACAACAATACAATTAAACTCAGGTTCTATTAATGATTGTATAGAACACAAAAGATTGTAAAATGCAAATTACACAAGCTATCTAGAATAGTGGTACCTTATTTCTTAAGAGAGAGATGTGTCGGATATGCTAATTCACAAGAAGATGATTACAAAGAGGATGAGCATTCATTTTAACATAAATAATCATTGATAAAACCGTGAACATTGAAAACCCTAACTCCATAAGATGAAACACCAAAAGGTTTTTGGGCCTTGATGTGGTTAGTTGATACATCAACTTCTCGTGGGTGCAAATTTTTCATACGATCTCCATTTGGGGCACTTATTACCCCGTCAAAAAAATATCTACAAGTATTACGCATTTCATTCATCCTATCATTTGCCATTAGCTACATGTTAGGGATTTATACGCAAAAAAAAACTTCATTTATGGCCTCAAAACGACCCCAAAAGTTTGGGACCAAAAAAAACATAAACAAAATTGCCAAGATGTAGAATCATTCTGAATTAGTGGAATAGGTGGTTGACCACCGGTATCCACTTCGATCAATCCCACATTCAATGAGTACCCACTCTGCATTCTTTTTATAGATTCATGGTGGAATAAACTAGAATTAGATGGAAACAAAATGTTTGTTTTGAGGAAACACTTTTTTTTCGTGTATTTTTAGTTTACGGGTGTATAAAAAGTATGCAGAGTTGGTACACATTGGATGAATAATTTAATTCGTATCGAACAAGTTCTTAAACATGAAATTTGATCAAACCTATAATGAGATAAGCTGAAAATATGATTAAAAAAACGTTTTTTTCTTTCCCTTTGAAAATTGATCTCTTATTTTTTTATTTTAACTATTATTTTCTTAAGGACGCTAGTTTTAGACCTCAATATTTCTCGAATGAGTGGATATGATCAATAATGGATACAATTTCCTATTAGTCTTCATTGTTTCACCCCTATTCCTTTGACAAGCATCACATTCAATTACAAAAGTGATCATTTCCTGTAACGACCCTAATTAAACAAATACTTAAAAACTATAAAGCAAAATTAATTAAAGAATATAAGAGTGATTAATTAAGTAATAATCAAACTGCATAATTCATTTAATGAATTATGACGAAATTTAAGAGATAAAATATAACA
>SNQJ01S0000105.1:197951-221840 GCA_010110895.2 Picea sitchensis
TTAAGTTATGTATTTATTCTTCAGTTATGAAAGCAGTATTCTATTGATAAATTTGAGTTATTAAACTTGTTGTTATGAGAATCACTATGATGCTAAGAAATTATTGTTTCAGCTAGGAAATAAATTGTTTATGGAAAATAAATAATGTTTAGGAATATTAGGACGTTACATTTCCTCATTCACACCTTCCCAAAAGAAAGAGTGCATAACTAATTCATAGGTTTTTCCAAATCCATAGTGACTCATAGTAGGGGATGCATGTGTGAAAACATTTTGACATGAGAATCTAGTTTCAAAGAAGAAACAAAATTGCAAATCACAATAATCTAGCTGCTAAGAAGAGAGAGCACTTGCAAGCATGAGATGAAAAACACATAATAGAGAATGAACTATTGTACAATGAGAGAGTGATACATACACACATATATGGATGCATACATGCATGCATACATACACACATACATACATACATACATAAATACATACACACATTCATACATACATACATACATACATACATAAGAAATGCGCACTAGGTTAGGGCTTCCTTGTGCATGCACACGTGACTCCAAATTTAGCTGGCACTAAGTGGTGATAACTAACCCACAACTATTCCAAGATGATAAGTGGTGGCTCAATTTCCTAAAATAAAGGATTATAATCCATGAATAAATCATTTAAAAATAGGAAATAGCGAAAAATAGAAAAGCAAATAACTTCCCTTCCTTGATTCATGGAATAAGGTTCCTTAAATCACTCTAGGAACTCAAACATATGAAATATAATCCTAAAATTAGGGAATAAGACCCTAAAATCAAGGGGAAAGGTGGGAAGAGTGCATCAAATGGCTAATAATATCTTATTCATGTTATCCTGTAGCCTAGGGATAAATAAGGAGATTGTGTCTCAAGGCCCATAGGTCATATACATGGAGTATCGAGAGCCATATTGACTTGAGCTTGGCCCTGGAGGGCCCATCCTTCTTCTTTAGTGCCTCCATCCTGTCAGTAGAAATAACATCCATCCCATCGACCTAGTCTTGAGGCAACAATGGGTCTTGCTCCATGAGGTAATGAGTCTGAGTATCATGGTATGTGTCACTCTGATTCTCAAAACATTTTAATATGTGCATTTAATTCTTTTTTGCTTCATGACGTGTGTTTGGAATTTATTCCTTTTGACTTGTCCATACCTGGGGGGGATGGCATAATTCCCTATCTAGTTGGATCCTTTAGGATTGAGTTTCCACTGCGTCGGTTTATGAAAGGTCATCATCCATTCCTACCATACTTATCACTTTTCATCATCTTCCCTCTCATCTTCCCCTACATTGGTTCATGCATTGGGTTTGCCAAGGTAGTAAAGGGTTGTACCTTGCCTTCTGGGAACAAGGGGCTCAGTGCTCAGAGGGTAAAAGTAGATGGAAAAAGATAAAATCCAAAAAACAAAACCTTCAGATGCTTCAACCAAGGATCCCCGAGAAATAAATAAAAGGCTTCTTAGTAAGAAAAAGTAGGGACCGGTAAAATAAATAAACTCAAGACCAAGTTGGAGGATAGGGGGTCTCATCACGAGCCAACCTATTAGGTCCATGGGCATGTAGTGGTATGACACTACTATTCATATGGTCAACATGCCAGGGTAGTGGCTCTTGGTGGCATAGCCAAAAGAAAGGGGGTCTCATCAGGATCCAACCTTCTCATCTTTGTGAAATTCTTGTGGGTAACACTTTCACCACTGGTTACCATGCCAGGGAAATGTCCCCCATCTATTCTCTTGAAATAAAAACCAATAATATAAAAGGTAAAAAGGAATTGAATGGGCTAGGAAACATGTTCATCCATGATAAGGTGCAACTCACCCTCTTCATAGGAACCCACAGGTAAGCCCTACATTTCCATGTCACCACTACACTCCTTGCCCAAACATCTCCCACACCATATCATGTTCTTACATGACCTAGAAATACCCCACACCTATGGAGAACCAGCCCAGTAGGATGTCCTGGACCCCTCACAAAATCTGGCTTATAGAATAACACAATGTCTCTAAGCACTTGTCTGGGAAAATGGGGGGTCTTATGCACATGTTTGGGTAACTAGATTATTAGATGTGATCGAAATTGCTATGATCCCTACGAATTATGAGCCCATGGAAGTGTATTTTTTTTTGTTGAAGGGCCATGCCCGATGGACAGGTACACATGGGGAGATGATTAGCTTAGAACTCCATAGGGATAAAATCCCACCATGTGGATGCTGAGACCCCAACCAGGGGAAGACATATACCAAAGGATTGCACAAGAGAGAGAGGAGGACGTTACACCAGAGACAACTTGGCAGGCCTGAACCCAGGGGGGTCTTTCCCTCCCACCATGATGTTGTCCCTTGAAGGCCCTTGATGTCATCATTAAGAGCCTTGATGTCACCTAGTTGAGGTATCCAAATTGAGGACGGATTTGGTTGCCACATGTGGTAGTCTTGAGGGGTTTTGAGCCCCAACTTTTCACTTGGATGGCTAACGTTCCAAAAAAGAGGTTAACGTCACCATAGGAGGGGCATGAATTCAGCCTAAAAAGATAAAATTAGGGTCTAAATTCCCAATTTTATGTCAAAAACTGGATATTTGATATAACTGGCCATGTCTGCCTTTTTGAACTAATTTTGTAATCAAAAGTCATTTGTATTGTATAAATAAGGGATTAATCCCTTGTATTTTTTCATCATTCTTTCACTCACACAAGTGATGTCTGAAATTCGACCTCTTTAAGGCTTATTGGCTGAAATTAAGTGGTGTGCAACTCTTCGAGGAGGCTTGTCTTGGTGTTTTTTGGCATTTTCTTGGTGGAAAGTTTTCAACTAGGGCATTGGCTATATTATTCTTGGTGAATCTAAGTGAAATTATTCAATTATTCTTTCCTTTGAATGGTTATAGTATCTTTAATTTGCATTTACTAAGATCATGAAATTGCTAGTATAAAACCCTAGGAGATTGAGCACATGTTATTGTCCTTATCTCAATAGTTATCCAGCTACTAGATTTTTCTAGAAAACCTATCCATTGAAGCATGTGCTATATCCCTACCATTGTAGCACTCTAACATCATTTCCTTCATCAAGCCTTTATTTATATTAAGCTTGAAGTAAAGAATAAGGAAACCCATTAGGGCCTAGGGTTACCTACTTCCTAATAGTTGTTTTCCTTCTACGGTTTGGTGATTGAGGCCTTGGGTTACAAACATCTCAATAAGTTTCCCTCTTGTTTCTAGTTCACACGTTATCATTTATTTCCTTCGAGATTCTACTACAAAAAGTGACTCCATTAGCCCTAAAGATACTAGTTTATACCTTGTACTTGATTGATTGATGAAAACAAATGCCAAACCCTTTACCTCAAGATATCTACTAACTATTTCTATCCCTAGATTAGACTGATTTACTAACATACTTGTTCTTATTACAAAATTAGGCTACAACCATATATTACAATAGTAAAATCTCCTGAAATAAATTATTAAATTTGATTTTTACATTGCCTTATTAGATTTTCACAAGTGCTAGTGTATTGTTATTATTCGGTTACAATTTTGGGTCATTTTGAAGCTCATTTGAGGCATAACTTGTGAATCTATCATCATATATTTATTGTTGTTATAAATTTCTATTTTCTTCATCTTATATCAACTTATTTCTTTTATTGAAAAGTCCAAGGTTTTACGAAGAACTGACATCAATCGTTACTTGCAAAAATAGTGTTTTCTTGTTGTCTTATTCTGGGCAGGCACACTTAGCATATCTTTGCTTCATATTGTTAAACCTTTGGGACTTTCTCATCGGTGTGATTTGTGAGAGGGGAAAACTTTTCTTGATACCTTTACCTTCTCCTTCTCGAAAACCCAGGTCATTGGGGACGTCTACCATGGGATTTTCATCCCTAAAGAGAAAGAGGTGTCTTATTTAGGTGATAGGGATAAGACAACCTCATGTTACACCAATTTAACATCCACTTGCCTTTCCCTTTTGGAAAAGTACAAATTGTGTGATAACATTTTGGTGTCGTTGTTGGGGAACACTGAGTCAATTCTCCTCAAAGCCGATACTTTTTGGTAATGCTTTCCTCAAAATCCTTTACTTTACAAAGCTTACATGGTGACTCCACTGAGGGTGATCCCCTTATCCCTTTGATAGTTTCAGAAAAATTATCTGGTGAATCCACTAATGACAAATCCAACCATGACTTGTCAATGGGACCCAGGAAATTTCAAACCCTTAGAAATGAGTAAAATATCGAGATACCCCTGACAAATTCCCCCGAGCTATGAAAAATGTCCCCCCTAGATTCACTGGTTGTGATGGGGTTAGAGTTGAAAATCACATGGATGATTTTTGGTCTTTATTTCAACTCCACCCTATCAATGATTATGCTAAGGATTTGGAAATGAAAAGTTTCTCTACCACTCTTCATGTCAATGCTAGAGAATGGTATTACAATCTCTCTGATGCTAGCATCACATCTATGGACTAGCTAGAAGAAACCTTTCTCAAGAGATGGGGTATTAAATTGAAGGATATACAAATTCTACTAAAAATACTTGAGTGCAAGCTAAGAATGAGACTGTAAGGGAATTCCAAGATAGATTTGAACATTTTCTATGGAAAATTCCTATAATCCATATCCCTGAAGGAAAATACCTTTCTTACCTCTATACCAATGCACTTGTGTTTCATTTAGGGTTTCTCATGAGTAAAAGGAAGCTAGAAACACTCAATGAAGCTTATACCATGGTTATAGAAATCAAGGAAAATATATCTTTGTTCAAGGAAGGACACCTCCTTACCCTAGATTCTCTTAGTTTGGAGAGATTAATCTCCCTTGGGACCTTTACTTGTAATTTCCAAGAGAAAGGGGAACAAGTCATCGACCAACAAGAAGCTGAGGAGAAGGATCGTAATGATGTTTTCCACTCCTACGAGGAAGATCTAGAGGTTGCTCATTCTTCTTCCGAGGATAATTAAAACATGGTCGAAGAGAAAGATCCTGAGGATATTAAACACGATGATAAAATATTGATGTATGCTCCTCCCTCTAATGAAGCCATTCAAGATCCTATTCCCCCTGCACAGGAAAAAGAGGATGTGGTTAGTCACTTTCCCTTCCAAGTTTTCGATGACACCTTGTTCTATAATTCAAAAAGGGAAGAAGAAAGGAAATCTTTGGAAAAGACAGATCCTCCTTATTATGAAGTTAAAGATGTGGAAACAAGTCATGAGGATGAAAAAATGATGCATGCTCCTCCATATAATGAAGTCATCCAAGTCATCGAGGCTCCTGCATAGGAAGAAGTAATTACAATGAGTCATTTCCCTCTCGAAGATTTTGATGATGCATTATTTTATGATTTGGGAAGGAAAGAAGTACTTAAGGAGCCCTTGGTTTCCTTGACCCCTTCATGTTATGATGAAGAAAATAACTTCGTTAATAATATTGACGAGTTCATACATGTTCAGAGATATAAGTGGGATACATGTTCGAAGAATCATCTCCAAGTATTTCTTTTACAATTATCACAACAAGTTACTCCTAATCCTTACATTAGGCAACAAGGAGATGATATAATTACATATACTTTCCAAACACCCAGGGATGACCTAGTTCTATATTCTGCTAATGATTTTTGGTCATACCTTGAGGAATTTGATGAGTACTCCTTTGAGAATTCATATTTATTCTATGAAGAAAATTATCAACCATCATTGTGATCAGATCTTGATAAGAGTGAGGAAGTTGCTTTCCTGAAGAAGGATACTTGTGATAAGATTTCCCACCTCCTTTTGGAATTTATGGGAAGGTTAAGTACCATACGAAGAATCTTATTATCATAGTCTTCCATCTTCCCCTTGATAAATTGTCAGTCATCCTCTAGGATCTTGCTGGTCCCTTCTATTATCATTCTGTAATTTATTAGGCTGGTAAACAAATGGAAAGAGGTAACTATTTCAACTAGATTTAGGTTGAATTATGACCCTTCAACCAAAGAGGTCTTTCTCATGCCAAAATACTCAACAGATTTAACAATGAGCACACAGAAGGTCAGATTCTGTCATAGAACATGTTATGTTTGGTTTTAAATTGTTTGGTTGGAACAACAAGGGAGGGCCATTGGGAAATTGATTCAAAGAGGATTGGGATGATAAATTTTCAGATATATCAAGCTCAAGTGAAACAGGGCAAGGTAGACATACTACTGGATCTGGTAAATTTGGATGAAATGAAATAAGAGAAAAGAGACAGGATCAATTGAGAAACAGAGCAATTAATAATTTTTCCACTAAATATCATAGGAAAGCATTTAAATTATCCACAGTGAGAATCAAAGTGTATCTTTCAACAATTTATGTTCTTTAACCTTCTGTAAGATGATTTAGAAAGAAACCAATATGTAAATAGAGAAAACATATTACTGAAGAGGCACTTCACCACATAGATATTGCTCATGAATCCTGAACAACTTGTCTTGTATTACACTACAAGACAAAATACAAGAAGATCATTCGAGGAGTTAAGCACTACAAGACAAAATGTCTTGTTCTCTAGGAAACTTACGATAAACAATATGTGCCACGAAGAAAAAAAAAATATTTTTTGATCTTCTTGGAAATAATTTACAACATGGAATATTATTTTCAACTCCACAATCACTGAAGAATGAATATCAATCAACATGGAGAGTTTCCCTATAAAATTTATAGTACCCTAACACCTTCCTAGGCCTCATATTGTGAAGACGTCCGAGGTATCCAACCTTCAAACTCATTGAGTAAGTCTATTGAACCTTTTACTTTTCACGATCCCTTTCTAAGATGGATTGAGCACTTTCATGAGAGTATGAATTGGCACCATTTTGTCCCTCCCACCTGCCTCCATGAGCTAGACTTTACTATTTCCAATAATAAAATACATTTTCTAACTCATGTTATTTTTGTGCTTGAATTACCATTGCTTTGGTTTATGATGAAGCACAAAGACAAGTATTATGAGACATTGCTAGGATGGTTTCACTGGATAATTGACTACACCTAGCATTCAACCGACAGGTGAGTCCAAGAAAGTAGGTAGGAAGTTTGCATTCATTATATATAACATCTGCATTTCATGCTAGAGTAGTTGTATTTCCATTTGTATATATGGTTGCTTACTTTCATTTATTGTACCATATATGAGCTCGGGGTGATATCACCACCCCAAATGATTACTAATCAATTTTTTTTAGATATAGCAGGTCACATGTCATACCCGATATGTTGAGGTTCTCATGTGCTCTACAATATAGTTTTCATTCAACTGACAGGTGAGTGCAAGAAAGTGGGTAGGAAGTTTTCATTCATTGTATATACCATCTGCATTTCATGCTAGAGTACTTGTATTTCCATTTGTATATATGGTTTCTTACTTTCATTTATTGTACCATATATGAGCCCAGGGTGATATCACCACCCCAAATGATTTCTAATCAATTTTTTTGAGATCTAGCAGGCCATAGGTCATACCTGATATGTTGAGGTTCTCATGCGCTCTATAGTGAGCACATGTCCACTAGTTGGAGCCAGATGTTATCCGCTAGCCTAGGGATAACTAAGGATATTATGTGTCAAGGCCCACAGGTCCTTGACATGGATTACCAAGAGACATATTGACTTGAGCTTGGCCTTTAAGGGACCATCCTTCTTCTTCAACCCATCCATCCTGTCAGCAACAACAACATCCATCCCATCAGCTTGGTCCTAAAGAATAAATGGGTCTTGCTTTATAAGGTAATGAGTTTGAGTATCATGGTATGTGTCACTCTGATTCTCAAAACATTTGAATATGTGCATTTAATTCTCTTTTTCTTCATGACGTGTGCTTGGACTTTATGTATTTTAACTTGTCCATACCTGGGGGGGATGAAAGAATGCCCTAGAAAGTTGGTTCCCATAAGAGTGAGTTTTCATTGGGTGGGTCTTTGAAAGGTCACCATCCATTCCTACCATACTTATCACTTTTCATCATCTTCCATCTCATGTTTACCCTACATTGGTTCAGGAATTGGGTTTTCTAAAATAGTAAAGGGTTGTACCTTGCCTTGTAGGAAGAAGGGGATAAAGGTCAAGGGGGTAAAAGTAGCTGGAAAAAGATAAAATCCAAAAAATAAAATCTTCAGATTCTTCGCCCAAGGATCCTTGAGAAAGAAATGAAATCCTTCTAAGTAAGAAAAATGAGGGACCCATAAAATAAATAAACTCAAGATATAGTTGGAGGATGGGGGGTCTCATCATGAGCCATCCTATTAGGTCCATGGGCATGTGTGGTATGACACTACTATTCATCTGGTCACCATGCCAGGGTAGTGTCTCTTGGTGGCATAGCAAAGAGAAAGGAGGTCTCATCATGAGCCAACCTTCTCATCTCCATGAAATTCTTGTGGGTAATGTTGTCACCACTGGTCACCACACCAGGGAAGTGTCCCTCAAATATTCTATTGAAATAAAAAACAATAAGATAAAAGTTAAAAAGGCATTGAATGGGATAGGAAACATTTGCATCCATGACAAGGTGTAGCTCACCCTCTTCAAAGGAACCCACAGGTAAGACCCACATTTCCCTGTCATCATTATACCCCTTTCCCAAACAACCCCCACACCATATCATGTGCTTACATGATCTATTTTTATCTTCACCTAGAAACACCCCACACCTGTGGAGAACTACCCTAGTAGGATGTCTTGGAACCCTCTCCAAACCTAGCATGTAGAATAACATAACATCTTTGAGCACTTGTCTGGGAAAAGGGGGGTCTTATGCACATGTTTGAGTAACTTGATTATTAGATGTGATTTACATCTCTATGATCCCTATAACTTATGATCCCATGGAGGGTGTACCTGTTGTTGTTGGAGGACCATGCCCGAAAAACAGGTACATATGGGGAGATTATTATCTTGGATCTCCATAGGGCTAAAATCCCACCAGATGGATGGGAAGACATATACCAGAGGATTGCACAAGAGAGAGAGGAGGGCATTCCACCATAGACATCTTGGCAGGCCTAGACCCAGGGGGATATTTCCATCCCACCATGATGTTGGCCCTTGAATTCCCTTGACGTCATCATTTAGAGCCTTGACGTCACCCAGTTGAGGTATCCATCTTGAGGAAAATTTTTGTTGGGCATGTGTGGCAGTCCTGAGGGGTTTTGAGCCCCAACGTTTCACTTGGAGGACTAACATTCTAGCAAGAAGGCGAACGTCATCCAATGAGGGGCATGATGTCACCCTAAAAAGATAAAATTAGGGTTTACATTGTCAATTTTATGTAAAAACTTGATATTTTATGTAATTGACCATATCGGCCTTTTTGACCTACTTTTGTAATTAAAGGTAATTTGGATTGTATAAATAAGGGATTAATCCATTATATTTTTTCATCATTCTTTCACTCACACAAGTGATGTCTGAAATTCGACCTCTTTAAGGCTTATTGGCTGAAATTAAGTGGTGCACAACTCCTGGACGAGGCTTGTCTTGGTGTTTTTTGGCATTTTATTGGTGGAAAGTTTTCAACTAGGGCATTGGCTATATAATTCTTGGTGAATGTAAGTGAAATTCTAAAAATCTTATTTCCTTTGAATGGTTATAGTATATTTACTTTGCATTTACAAAGATCATGAAATTGCTAGTATAAAACTCTAGGAGATTGAGCACATGTGATTTTCTTTATCTCAATAGTTATCTACCTACTAGATTTTGCTAGAAAACCTATCCATTCAAGCACGTGCTAGAGCCCTACCATTGTAGCACTCTAACATCATTTTCTTCATCAAGCCTTTATTTATCTCAAGATTGAACTAAAAAATAAGGGAAACTGTTAGGGCCTAGGGTTACCTACTTCCTAGTATCTGTTTTCCTTCTAGGGTTTGGTGATTGAGGCCTTGGGTTACCAACACCTCAATCATTTTCCGTCTTGTCTCTAGTTCACACATTATCATTTATTTCCTTCAATATTTCTGCTGCAAAAGGTGACTTCATTAGCCCTAAAGACACTAGTTTATACCATGTACTTTATTGATTGATGAAAACAACCCCCAAACCCTTTACCTCAAGCTATCTACTAACTATTCCTAACCCTAGATTAGACTAATTTACTAACATACTTGATGTTATTACAAAAGTAAGCTACAACCATATATTGCAGCAGTAAAATCTCCTAAAAGCAATTATTAAAGTTGTTTTTTACATTGTCTTACTAGCTTCTGACAAGTGCTACTATATTGGTATTATTAGGTTACCATTTTGGGTCATTTTGAAGCTCATTTGAGGCATAACTTGTGAAGCTATCATCATATATTTATTGTTGTTATAAATTTATGTTTTCTTCATCTTATATCGAATTATTTATTTTATTGAAAATTCCAAGGTTTTATGAAGCACTAACATCAATCGTTACTTGCAAAAATAGTGTTTTCTTGTTGTCTTGTTCTGGGCAGGTACAATTAGCATATCTTTGCTTCATATTTTTGAATCTTTGGGACTTTCTGGTCGGTGTGACTTGTGAGAGGGGAAAACGTTTCTTGATACCTTTACCTTTGCCTTCTCAAAACCCCAGGTCATTGGGGACATCTCCCCTGGTGACAATTATAGGATAACCTCCTGTTACACCAATTTACCGTCCACTTGCCTTTCCCTTTTGGACAAGTACAAATTGTACGATAACAATTACTACTTAAATTTAGGGATGGATCACTCCTATGGCTCACTTTGCAAAAAATTATCAAAATTTGACAATTAGACTCATGAAACCAAGCTCTAAACTACCTAGGTAGGATATTGATGCTAGGAAAATATGGAAAATGTCCATGTACACCAACACCCCCCCTTGAAGCATGAATGAGGTTTGTACAATAGATGGGTCTTGAAATTATGTATCCATGTTAATTACCCATGTTCAAAATAGATATGGAAGCCAAATATGAGGTAAAGAGGGAAAACCTAGTGGGAAGAAAATCCCCCTCCAATGAGAATCCTAGCTATGCCAGCTACTATGCATCTAAGTTTTTCACTCCCAAAAGATATTGTAATGCTTCAAACCTATGCTCAGTGAAAAGTCATGTGTGGTGTCAAAATTTATTGGACTCATTGAGATGAGGTCATTTTCTAGAATGTGTCCTCATAGTTCATCATTTTTCCCAAATAAACCCTTCAATGTAGTCTAGATTTTGATTGGTGTGGAAGTGGATTCTACGTTGAAACATAGATCCAAATATATTGACAAGCATAATAACCCTTGTTATTCATCCATCCTATTGAAACACTTTTCTTTCTCAACTATAGAGTTAGGCTTTGATTCATATCCTATTGTAACCCCATAGAGTCATTTGCTTCTTAGTAGAATCTCAATTTCAGACTTATATTGTGAGGATCATTGACACAGGTTTATGCATTCTCTATGTTCTATTCAATCCTTTGTCACCTGCAAATAAATATGGACTTCTACTTTTTCACCTACAAAGAAAATTATTGCTTCTCCTTACAATCACAACCTATTATTTGCAAAGTAAATATTATATTATTCTTAAAATATCCTCCTAATTATCTCTGATACCATGTAAAATTATCACACAATAATCTAGTTGTATAGAAGAAAGTAAATGGATAAGTACAAAAATCTAGTTTTTAGGAAGAAACAACATTTGCAAGCATGAGACCAAAAAGAAAGAAGAGACAAAACCATTGAATTCATTACTAAATGGAATATTTTACCATGAGAGAGTGACACACACACACACACACACACACACACACACACACACACAAGGAGAGAGAGAGAATTGTCCACGAGAGAATAAGTGCACACTAGGTGAGAGATTCCTTGTACATGCACATGTGACTCCAAATTTGACTAGTAGTAAGTGTGTTGGAAATATTGTTGCAATCGATATCAAAGATAAAGATTTCAAGATAAAGATTATTGGAAATATTTTTTTTGGATTTTTTACTCTCAATTTAGGTACCCTATATTTGAAGGAATTTGTACGTTATATACCTAGATCAAATAGGATCAGAGGTTATATGGTTGGACATATTATTTGAATACATTTCTAAAGGTATATGGAAATCCCTATAAATATTTAGGAATGAGGAGATATAAATTTTTCTATCAAACAACCTAGAGATAAAGTTTAGGTCATCCCTACCAGTATTTACAGGTCGACCCTAAAGGTGAGCACATAAACACTATAAATACAGGATATATGTGCACATTTGAAGAACATCCAAGAAAACATATCAATTCAGTGGTGCACAAAAGATATATGAGGTGCATAGGAGGAGCTAGAGAGTGTTTTTACGGTCTAAAGGTGTGGAAGAGTAGTCTTCTTGGAGTTTTGAGGGTGGGATAGAAGGACTAAGGTCTATGATGATGCAAAGTGCGTTGTTTTGAGGTTGTGATGGTCCAGTCTAGAATTATATTCTGTGAATTATGATATGAGGTTTTCTAGGGCATCAAGGCTAAATATGACTAGTGTTTGAATCCATGTATTGGGTATGAACAAAAGAGAGGTGTTGGAGCATGGAATTTAAGAGTATGATGATGCTATGAAATACATAAAGTATGAAGCATGCAAGTGAATTCATATGTAATTTCTACATGAATATATTAGGGTGGTTCCTATATAGTTCTTATTGAGTTGGTGCTCATGTGAGGATATTTGTGTCTCCAATATATTGGTGTTTACGAAGATCTGAAAAATATTGGTGTCTCTTGATAATTTGGTGATTAGTAGTGGGGATTGGTGTCTATGAATATTTGAAAGAGATTGGTGTCTCTTTCTAAGTAGGTGATTAGTGTCTTTAGTAGATTTGTTTCTACAAATATCTATAAGAGTGGGATGTTTCCTACCATGATTTGTATCAACTAAGGATATTGGTGTTTCCAGTATTTTGGTGCCTACAGACATTTATAAAGATATGTTTTTGTGGTTTTCTCTTGCAAGGGTTTCCAGGTTACAATATGTGTACCATGATTTGAGTTTACATGCATTCACTATGTTAAATTTAATGAATTATTATTGAATTCTCAATTAAATTAAAAATTATCTTATATTGATTCCCCCCCCCCCCNTTCCTAGTATAAAAATAAGTTCAAAAATTTGTATCAAAGGAGGTTCCTTCATAAATAGTTTAACCACTGGAACACAGATCTCAAGCACATATGAATTGTAAGGAATATATCACTACAAACAAAGCTCCTTTTTTGGATGGAACAAACTATGCATCATGGAGTATCAAAATGAATACATATTTGAGGGCCCCTGATTTTGATATCTAGTTATCAGTCACAACAAGTTATACATATGAAGTTGGGAAGGAGTTAAGTGAAAACAATGCAAAATCAATAGATGTAATCTTTATTCGCCTATGATATTATGATATTGTTGAGGTAATTCAATTTACATTCGCTAAATAGCTTTGGGAAAAGCTAAAATAAATTTATGGAGATTCATTGATTGTTACAGCTATGAATTAGATATAGAAGAAGCACAATTTGTGAGAAAGATAAAAGGAGGACTAAAAAAAAATGAAAAAAATGAAGATAATCAGAAAGAAAATCAAGATTCAAAACAAGTGAATATTGAAGAAGAACTCATTAGTTCCTTAGAAGAAATAGACAGACTCTTGGAAAAAATATAAAGTAGAAGGTGAAATTGCAGAAGAATGAAAAGGATCATCATCTTCAATAAATATATAGGACAATTATCATTCAGAAGACTAAACTAGAAGAGGAAAAAAAGACAGAATAAGTGGTGAGAATCCAACTGAAATAAAAGGAAGGAAATTACAAGAAGCTAGAAGCTGGAATAGTTTCCATAAGAAAGGAACTAGACAATACAATTGATCAGTTGAATAGAAGATTGATGTTTGGAAAGACTACTGAAATATTAGATAATATTCACAGTTTCCAAAAGTCAACATTCATCAAGACAGGTATTGGCTATGGAAAAACAGAAGACCCCCGAGGGAGATGCAGGCACTAAGTTCACAAAGCCATCAGAAAAGGAAAATGAAGAAAATCCTAATAGCTATGCTAACATTCTCAAAGGATCCATCAACAATGAAAGTAGAAACAAGAAAGGAAATGATGATCAATATAAACTTTCTTCTTCTCATAAGAAAATAAAGAATGCGTTTAGAAGAGATCTTCCACCAATAAGGCCTTTCACAACCCGGTATCAAAATCTCTTCCTTGGATTTTTGTTTTCATGCAATGATTTTGGTCATAAAGAAATAGACTGTAGAGATTATAAAATAAGTGCCCATGTGAGAAATATAAATATAGATCCTTACAATACCTCAAAGGATGATTATGTGAGAAACACAACTAGAATTTCTCATGGGTTTGGTAAAAGAAACTAAAATTCATTTGATCCCATACTTGATTACAACATTGAATGTTATAAGTGCAGTAACTATGGGAACATAGCACATGACTGTAGAGTCAACATAATAAAGTCTCAAAAACAAAATATGGAAGAAAATGGTCTACCAACCATAGATAAGAATACACAAATGTGTGGAAAAGGAAGCAAGAAGTACCAAAGAAGGAATAATGTGGAATTGTAATGTATGCTCAAGACAAGTGAAGCCAATGTTACATTGATAGTGGATGTTCAAAGAACATGATAGGGGATCAAAACAAATTTCTCACCCTAAAGGAATATAAAGGAGGGAGTGTTACCTTTGAGGATAATTCTTTTACAAGGATAGCTGGAAAAAGTACCATTAGTCTTAGTAATAGAAAGACTAAAAACCATAATGTATTGTATGTTGAAGGGTTACAATATAATATTATAAATGTCATTAAAATGTGTGATCAAGGTTACAACCTCACATGTCATTCTAAATGATTTGAGATAAGGAAACCAGGTTCAGGAAGATTAGTGGAAAATGCAAATAGAACCCCAAACAATGTATATGTTCTTGATGAAGTCAAAGGAGAAAAATGTTGTATGCGAGTGATTTCTCTCTCATATCATCAGTAAAGGGAAGGACAATATTAGGGGGAGTAGTCCTTTTCCATTGATGTCAAAGGGGGAGAAGTTGTAGACAAAGGAGTAATTGCAAACACAAAGAAATTTGTAGACAAGGGGAGTATCATAATTGACTTAGGGTTGCCATCAATGAAAAATGGGGCGATTGTTGGAGATATCATTTTCATCAATGTCAAAGACAAGGAGAGACTACTAATTTCTAGGATAAATATTGCAAGATGGATATTGTTGTAAATATTTTTTTTAGATTTTTTATGCTCAGTTTGGATACCCTATATTTGAAGTCATGTTTACTATAAATACCTATCTCAAATGGGAGCATAGGTTATATGGTTGGAAATATTATTTTCTGACCTTTCCAATGGTATATGACACCCTTCTAACTCCTTAGGAATGAGGAGATATGATTTTTTTTCCAGACAACCCAACCAAAACGTTTAGGTCATCCCAACCAATATTTACATCTTGGCCCTAAAAGTGAGCACAAAAGACTATAAATATAGGATATATGTGTGCATTTGAAGTGTATCCAAGAAACAAGATCAAGTTTGAGGTGCGTAAAATAGTTCTGAATTATGCAAGATAAGTTAGAGAGTATGTTTGGGGTCGAAGGGTGTGTAATATGAGTTTTCTTGGAGTTTTAAGGGTGTGCTATGAAGGCTTAAGGTCTATTATGCTGCAAAGTGAGTTTTTTGAGGTTTTGATGTTGCCATCTAGGATTGTATTCTAGGAATGATGCTAAGAGGTTTTCTAGGGCATGAAGGATAAATATGACTAGGGTTTTAATCTATGTACGGGGTATGAAGAAAAGAGAGGTGTTGGAGAATGAAAGTTAAGGGTATGTTGGTGCTATGAAATACATGATGTATGAAGCATGTAGGTTAAGTCAAAATTACTCTATGTATGAATATATTAAGTTTGTGCCTATACATGTCTTAGTTTCTTTCTCAACTGAGGAGATATGTGTCTCTAGTGGTTTGGTGCTTAGCCGAGGAGATTGGTGCCCAAACAATTTCTTGTTGAGTTGGTTCCCAAATGAGGATATTGGTGCCTACATAATATCTTTTTGAGTTGGTTCTTAGCTAAGGATATTGTTTTCTTTGGCAGGTAGGTGCCTACAAGATTTCTAAGAGTATTTTGGTGTCTACAAACATTTATAACGATACAATTTTTTGTTCTTCTCCCACAAGGTTTTCTATGTTAAAGTCTATGTACCATGATTTTAGTTTACATGGATATACCATTTCAAAAATAATGAATGATTGATAAACTCTCAAACAAAGTAAAAAGGATATTATATTGATGTCCCCCACTATCAGTATAAGCATCAATTCAAAAATTGAAGTCATAGCAGGTTCCTTTAGAAGCAATTTAACCAATGGAAGGAAGATCAGGAGCACATGTGGATTGTAAGGAAGGTCTTCCTAGAAACACAACTCCTTTGTTGAATGGAACAAACTATACATCATGGAGTATAATAATGAAGGCATATTTTAGGGCCCTTGCGTTTGGTATCTTGGAATAAGTCACAACATGTTATACCAATGAAGCTGCGAAGGAGCCAGATGAAAATAATAAAAAAGAAAGAGATGTCATCTTGACTAGCCTATCATATTTTAAGACTGTAAAGGTAGTGCAATGTACATAAGTTAAAAAAAATTGGGACAAGCTACAAAATCTTTATGGAGAGATCTAATGATTGTTCAAAATATGAATCAAAGAAAGAAGAAGCGCAATTTCTGAGAAAGATAAAAGAAGGACATGGAAACTATAGTGATGATGAAGAAGAATATCTCTCCATAACCATGGAACGAAAACTTGTTGATGAAGAAAATGAAGATAATCAGAAATAAAATCTTTATTAAGAGGAATTGAATCATTAAGAAGATCTCATTAGTTCCTTATAAGAAATAGGTAGACTCTGGGGAAATAATATAAAGAAGAAGGAGAAATTATAGGAACATGAAAATAAGGATCATAATGTTGAAGAAACAAAGAAGAAATTTATCACCCTGAAGACTCAATTGGAAGAGGAAACAAGGATAGAATAAGTGGTGAGAATCCAACTGAAAGAAAATGAAGAAATTACTAGAAGATAGAAGCTAAAATGGTTTCCTTAAGAAAGGAACTAGAAAAGAAAATTGATCATCTTAATAGAATCTTGAAGTTTGAAAAGAGTACTGAAATCTTAGGTAGTACTCTCAATTGAAAAAGTTCACAATTCATCAATACAGGCCTTCGATAGGATGAAAAATAAAAGATCCTGAAGGAACATGCAAACACTAGGGTAACAAATCCATCAGAAAAGGAAAATGAAGAAACGCCTAAAATCTATGAAAATATTATCAAAGTATCAATCAACAATGAAAGTAGCATCAAGAAAGGAAATGATGATAAACATAAGCATGATTCTTCTCACAAGAAAAGAAATAATGCATTTAGAAGAGTTATTCCACCAAGAATGCGTTTCACAACCTGATATCAAAATCTCTTCCTTGGCTAATGTTTTTATTGCAACAATTATGGTCATAAAGAAATAGATTGTAGATATTATACAAGAAGTGACCATGTGAGAAAAAAAATAAAGGTCTTTACAATACCTCGAAGGATGATTATGTGAGCTAAAAAACCATAATTTCTCATGTGTTTGCTTACCGAAACTACAATTCATTTTCTCCTCTACTTGATTATAATAATGAATGTTATAATTTCAATAACCATGGGCGCATCACACATGACTGTATAACTAGAATAATAAACTCTCCTAAATAAAATAGAGAAGAAGATGTTATTATCAACCATAGAGAAGAATACACAAGGGTGTGGAAATGGAAGCAAGAAGAACCAAAGAAGGAAGAATGTGCACTTGCAATGTATTCTTAAGAAAAAAAGAATCCAATGGTACATTTATAGTGGATGTTCAAAACACATGTCAGGGGATTTGAACAAATTTCTCATTCTAAAGGAAGAAAATGGAGACAGTGTTACCTTTGGGGAGGATGCTTCTGTAACGATAGTTGGAAAGTGTATTGCTAGTATTGATCATGGAAAAATTAAAAAACAAATGTATTGTATGTTGAAAGGTTAAAGCACAATCTTCTAAGTGTCAGTCAAATGTGTGATAAAGGTTACAACCTCACATTTCATTCTAAAGGATGTGAGATCAGGAAAGAAGATTCAGGAATATTAATGGAAAATGCAAACAAAACCTCAGGTGATGTATACATACTCGATGAATTCAAAGAATAAAATTGTTTTATGGAACATAAGTTGGGAGTAATATCCCTCTCATGCAGTCACCATGTTCTTGAGGAGAACCACAAGCTCAGGGGGAGTATTCATTTTCCATTGATGTCCAAGCGGAAGAGTTGGAGATATGAGAATAATTTAATACACAAGAGAAGCTCTAGCTTAGGGGAAGCATCCATTTTTTATTGATGTAAAAGGGGGAGAAATTGCAAATAGAGGAAGAATTGCATACATAAGGAAAATTGCAGACAAGGGTAGTGTAATAATTGACTAGGTATTTCCATCAATGAAAAAGGGGGAGATTATTGGAAATATTGTTTTCATTGATGTCAACTAAATGGGGAGACTACAAATGTCCAATATAAATATTGCAAGATGGAGAGTGTTGGAAATAATGTTGTTTTTGGATTTTTTATCCTTGTTTTGGATACCCTATCTTTGAAGGACATTTTAGACTAGATACATGTTGATGCTTGAATCGGTCATGAATGAAACAAAAAATTTAGGAGGATATGAATCCCCCTATGTTTTTAAATAAGTGCTACTCCTCTTGGGAAAAAATATATATCAGTGATATCTTGGATTAGAAGAATGCAAAGGAAGCAAACCCTATGTCTTTATTGCTTGAAATTATTAAATTATATGGTTCGTCAATAACCTAATCTGATCTTTGTATTCTACAAGAAGTCTTTAAATATTTGAAAATATTGAAGTAGGGCTTCAACATCAAAATTTCTTCGTGATCAAAATCACATACAAAATCTTCTTAATCATATATAAATACATCCATGTCTTCTTCAAGAAAAATAGGAGAGAATAATTTGATCATCTCAAATAATTTTAAAAGAGTAATGCTATCAATATCAAAAGATAATTTGATAGGTCAACCTCAAATATCTCATACTTAAAACTCAAAGTTACAAGATACAGTCAAGATCAACCCCGAAGCAATTCTTTGTGGAGTTTATTCATGAAAAATGTTCTTCATTACAAAATCATTGACATTCATCTATATGGCTATAAATACTCCATGATAATACAAGAAAAGTGTGTAGAAGAATACGAGAAGAACACTCAAGAACTCATCCTTGTTCCTTTGATCAGAAGCTTGGTTGTACTTTCATGGATGTGCCTTATTCTTGATCTTATATTCCTCCCTTCCCCTCTAACAATTCTAATTCTTGCACCTTTGATGAAGAATCTCCACTCTTTTTAAGATGAGATTTTCTAACTACTTGAGTGGTTAGGGTTTCTTCCTCTCTTGGAATTCTCGTACAAGTTTCTTATTGAAAGATTCCCTTTAATTAATTCCTCATTAAGTCCTTATTAATTAAATTATATCATCAACATATAAATATCTTAAATTGGTCATTTTTCTTTTTTAATAAAAGTTTATAAATAAACTTTTATTTTCACAATTTAATTAATTTACAATTCAAAATAGGAGGACCGTGTTTTACTTTTATGGGAATGATAATCAACGTTTTAGACATGCAAAACACTTCTTGTGTGATCTTCATTGTATTATCTTTCCAAATATATAAATTTTGGGCAAATCGATCGACTGGATCTCAATATATGAGCTCATGAACTTAAGTTGTCACACATGCACCTTAAAAATGAAGTTGACTGATATTTTGATTTTCAGGGAAAATTTAGCAAGCTTCATCCTTTGCAACATATACCATAATCTTCTACGTATAAATATTTTTCAAACAGTATAAATTTTGCATGATTCCGACACTTGGAGCTCAAGTTATGGCCTCCACAAGATTAGCAATCAACCATCGTCGATTGCATATCTTGGGAAAATCTCAACCCTTGATCTTGGATTCTCCTTACGTTACTTAAAAATTCGAATTTTATTGTAAATCCCATCCCAAATACATGGGAAAGTTTGAGTTTTAGTATTATATAGTACCAAGTGTTTCATACACTTACTAAGAAACATTAAAGAGAGAATATGGAGCTTAGTTGGTCAACCTCCCTTGATAAATTGATGAATAAAATAATAATTTTGCATGACAAGTCAATGTCCACCTCACACGTAGTCACCCTGGTGAGTCAACCATTCACAATTCACCATGTTTCATCAGCTGATAAGATTCCACATGTCATCAATTATGATATTCCACGTGTCTCCATCTGATAGGTCTAAAATATGCCATGTGTATCCAATAAGAGTGTGCCATATGTCTCAAATTGTATGATGCCAAATAGTAATAGACCATGTGGATCCATTCACACACTTCCATGTGTAATAATTCTGTTTAGCGACATGTGTCCTTCTCTTGTTGGCCCATGGTTTAAATTGTGAATACTTTGTAATAATGGTTAAGTGTTGAGATATATAGGGAGGGATGTGAGAGGAGTGAAAGCATAACATGTAAGTCCGCTAGTCTGCGAATCATCGATACAAAAATAAACTAAGTGTTGAGCGAGATTGATGTATGGGTAAAGGGAACATAATACAAGTTCGAGAGTCCATGACTCCGCGAATATGATAAACTTACTAAGTATGGAAAGGAGAAGAGGGGAGAGGGAAAAATGGAAAAATGGTTAAGCACGAGAGTAGTAAGAGTACAGTGGAAAAGAGAAAAACGGTTAAGTGTGGAAATGGAAGATGACGTAAATTGGAAGGTGAGGGAAATAAGTGATGAGATTACTTAGTCATAATTCAAAAATGGAGAGGAGAATATGATACTTAGAAAAATTCTTCATAATATATTCATTAGACTTTTGGACAAAATATTGAATAACTTAGGCATATTGAATCGGATTGGGAATCTTTGAAATGTTTGGTGAAGCTGAGGCTAGGGGTTATTCAGTGCAATTATAAAAGTTCAAAACTTTTCTTCCTCCGATATAATTTTTTTATAAGTCCAAGAACGGGAAATATAGATGACCAAATTTGGGTCAACAATTTCCTTCAACTGTAGGACAATGACCCCCTATGGGTTGTTGAGAACACCAGAATATCAATATCAATTGCCTTCTCCATTGGGCTATGGAGTCATATTCAAAATGAATTCTTGTAATTCTTCTTCTTTTATGGAGTTATCTTGAAATTTTACTGCCTTGTTGTTCAACAATGAACTGAAGAAACAAAATATCTACATACATGATGTACCTACCTTAGCTTACATGAAAGAAAGGGGCACCTTAGGTGTAGGAATATTTCCAATGGATCCATTCAAGCATTGATATGATTTGTTGAATAAAGTCCATCACTAAGGAAAAAACTAAAAATTGTACCATTGAGTCGGGCACTCTCAATATGTATTGGAGAAAGATTGAACAAGGTTTGTTGAGAATTTGATTGCATTTTGTGGCAAATAATGTTGTGGAACCATAATTCAATGAAATTGATTCTTGGCTACTCGAGAATACTATTGTCTTTGATTATCTGAAGAGATTTCAATGCAAGAATACAATCATCTTTTTCCTTATCTATGACTACTTCCAAGGTTTTTGATTCATCAATAATATCCTGAAAAAACTCTTCTTTCTTGTAAAGGAAATCTTTCCAATCATTCTTCATCAAATTTTCTGACCAATTCATTTTGTTGCAAGTTCTCTTGCAACTTTTTTATCTTTTGTTGCAAGGATGAAATCTTCACATGTGTTCGGTGGAGGCTCCTTGATTTCATTCTCAAATTTTCTACTTGAAATATCTTTATATGGAGTATAAAGGAGGATGGAATTTTCTTCTTGTAATTTGGTATTCTCTTCAACAACATGACTTGGCTCAAAAAATTCATCCACTCCTTTATTATATTATCCCTCAAAATTAATCATTTCATTATATTGTGTCCATATGGAGTAGGGTGGGTGGAAAAACCTTTCAAAAAATAAATATTCTAATATGTCCCAACTAGTAATGGTACATGGAAACAATAAACTATACCATTCAAGAGCATTCCCACATAACGTTTGCAAGAATAATATACATGTAACATTATCTTTAGTGAGATTGAAAATTTCACATGCACATTGGAATCTAAACAAATGTTGCTCTGCATCCTCCAAAGTATTCCAAAAGAATGCAGAAAAGTTTTCCATAGAAATATTGGACATCTGAAAATTTTCTTCTAGTGGATTTAAAGGGCCTCTATGTAGTCACCTTCTTATTTGGGTAGCTGTTCCTTTTTATGCATCTCTTGAAAGCATTGATGGGATTGATGAAGAATATAAATGAGAAACATGAAATGAATGAAATCCTTCATTTTGAGTTTTTTCAATGGAGTTTCCAGGGAGTTCATTCTCCTGAATCTTCGGTGCTTCTTGGGTCTTTTTGAAATTATAAAAAGGATGAGACATGCTTAAAATAAGAAACAATTTTCTTGAATATTCTTTTCAAAACTTTGAGCCATGGGTATTTATGGTTCTTCAATTTGATCTGAAGTAGGACCTCAAATGTCTTGAAAATAAATGTCTCCCCAGTGGAGTCACCAGAAATTTTGATGCTTGAATCCATCACAACTGAAATGACAACCTCACTAGGATATGGATCCCCCTGTGTTTTTAAAAAGTGGTACTCCTCTTGGGATAAAATATATCTCAATGATATCTTGGATTAAGAGAATGCTAAGGTAGAAAATCATAGATCTTTATTGATTTAAATTATGAAATGATATGGTTATGCAATAACCTAATATGATCTTTGTATGCATCAATAATTATTTAAACATTTGAAAATATCGAAGGAGGTCTTCAACATCAGAATTTCTTTGTGATCAACATCACATACACAATATTCTTAATCATATCTAAATGCATCCATGTATTCTTCATGAAAAATAGGAGAGAATAATTTGATCATCTCAAATAATTTTTTATTGTTGTCAAGATCATGTAAATGTGAATGAACTGGCACATATAAGATCTATCTAGCAAATGACATACACAATTTGTAGAAAAATGAGTGAAGAGAGAAACGAGAGTGAGAAAAAATAATTTGAATTAACCAAATGAATGAATGATAATTTACAAACGATATACTTTGTATAGATCAACTAATGTGCATTGTAGGAGAAGCCAATTTTCCATAGTGGTGGTCTAGAGTGATCTGGACACACATCGACAATTATGGGAGTTAACTGCCACCTAGTATGAGTTAACTAGTCTCTCAATCTTTAGTTAACTGACTAAAACATAGTGAAGTGAGGAGGAGATCAGGGAATCATGAGTAATGCACTAGTATGGTGATGATCCTAAGGACAATGCGCATTAGCTAGTAATGATCCCAATGTTGCATGCTGATGAAACCAATGTGGCATCTAGACTCCACTCAACTAATACAATTGAAGTGTTAACTAAAGAGAATATTCTCCTAGAATGTAGGAAAATAAATATTCTCCCTAAACTATAGGAGACTGAAAAATGTCTAATAAACATAGGGAAAACCTTAGGAAAAATAAATACTAGGTGTGTGTGAAGTATCTCCAACACCCCCCCTAAACATCACTATGGTGAAAATAAAGAATGGGTCCCCGCAACGAGGCCATGTTAAGTACCCAAATTAAAAAGATACACTGAAATAAATGAGGAAAGAGGGA
>SNQJ01S0000105.1:236857-255957 GCA_010110895.2 Picea sitchensis
AAATGTTCAAGTACAAGATGATTCAAAATGAAAATGTCTCCTTGGTATATATAGGAGACTAGGAGGTATAATTACAAATAATGGCCTAAATCTGACATAATTAAAATAACATTACTAATCTAAATTACAACTAATGGCCTAAACCCGACATAAATAAAATAACATTACTAATCTAATATGCCCCAATTAAGGGGTAATGAGCCAATATTAGGGCTTAACAGGGTTTTATGGAAATCACACCATTTTCCAGTGTCATTATTCATGTTCTTGTAACCCTTATTTTCCTACGGCTTGGACTGGTTGTCTTGAGGTTGGTAGTTCTCTGATTTAGGTTTTCCTTTACCATACTTTGATTGTTGTATATTTGCAGACCTGAACTCTAGCTTGTTCTGCTTCTTATATATTTGCTCAATTTTTACAGCATATCGATAAGTGCTCCCTAGTGATGACATGTTCAAAAATTCCATTTCGGTTTAGATGTACTTTTGTAGAGCCCCATGGTATTTCAAAACTAGACGTCGCTCTGAGTATTTGATACCCATCTTAGTGCACAAGGTATGGAAAGTATTTGTGAACTATGACACGGTTTGGCCCCTCTCTTGACATAGCATGATTTGTCAACTCTGACACTGTCTGGCCCCTCTCTTGATGCAACGTGGTCCATGTCATGTATTGGTCGTCATATTTTCCAATAAGGTAATATTTTTACTTGACCAAGTCCATAAAAAAATCCCAAGTGGGATTGGCTACAAATATTCTAGATTCCTTTGTGGAGTTTTTCTCCTAGTAAGTTTCCCACCAATGTTTTACATGGGAGAAAACCTTAAGGAGCAAAAAGGTGATCTTTTCTCTATCATAAAATTTGTGAATAGAGAAATAACCTTCTAGCAAATTTAACCACTTTTCCAAAGCATTTGCATATATCTAACCTTCAAACACATGAATATCAAAATTAACTTGTACCTTGAAAGGGGAGATGCTTCAAACGAGGTATAAAACACCCAAAACAAAGATCACTTGCAACATTTACAGCCCCAGGAAGTTGATGTATCAACTATCCCCATCGGGTCCTATAAACCTTTTGGCATTTCATCTTTTGGGGTTAGGGTTTTGGATTTTATTTATGTTAAAAAGACCTTTGGAGCCTCATTGTAAACATCATATTATTATGAATGATCACAACCATCACATCTCTTCTCAGAGATAAGATGCCACCATTCTAGGGAGATAATTCACTCTATATTATTACAGTTTTTGTACATTTCTCTCTTTAATAGAAATTTTATATTACTATATCTCTTTGTTTCTTGCAAGATTTATGTGTATTCCATTGTTGTATCTATGTCTTCATTTTGTTCTCAAAATAATTTGGATTAGTATAATATTAAGTTCAGCAATGTAGAGTTAGCTAGCCCACGACTACCCCACGATGATAAGTGGTGGCTCAATTTCCTAAAATAAAGGATGTAATTCATGAATAAATTACGTTAATATGGGAAAGAGGTAAAAATAGGAAATAAAAGTGCTTCCTTCCTTGATTAATGGGATAAGGTACCTTAAATCGGTCTAAGAGCTTGAACATAGGAAGTGGAATCCTGAAATTAGGGATTGAGACCCTAAAATCAAGGGGAAAGGTGGGAAGAGTGTCTACACTGTCTAATAATATCTTATTTCCCCTTAAATCTATGGATGGAGTTCTCCTATGGCTCACTTAGTCAAAATTAGTAAAAAACTGACCGTTAGACTCATGAAACCAAGCTCTAAAGTATGTAGGTGAGTGATTAACATTAGGAGAATATTGAAAATGTGAATGTATACCAACATAATGTAGCTTCTATAATACCATTTTTTCTATAAAAACATGTCCTTTATACTGCAAGGTATCATATTTCTAGTTGAATGAGTTGAACCACTATATTGTTTGCAAGACATTCTTGGCGGGTTATTTCTATCTAATATAGGATGGTTAAAGATAGAGTAAAGAGAAATCATTCCTCCTGATATTTTCCAGACAAAGGAACAAAAATAATATTCTCTTCTGCCTTGTTATATATGATCTCATAATTATACCCAAGAAACTTCGTGACCCACTTGTGTTTCTATAGTGATGATAAAATTTGGTCTAGAGAATAATTCAAACTATGATAGTATGTCTTGATACAAAAGTGGAACCCAATGAGATATGGGCACTAAGTATGGATTTCATGAAGGGTGTACACCATCTCATTCTTCTAGGTGAATTTTCCCAAACAAAATTCACACAATTGTTTACCAGTGAATGCCAAACAGTTCCCCTCTTTCATTAGCATGGATCTATGGCCTATACCAAAAGTGTTATATTGGAAGATAAAAGTATTGGTGAAATTGGGAACAACTATGATGGGTGTGGTACACATGGCATCCTTTAAAGATAAAAATGCATGCTCAAAAACACCATTCCATACAAAGACATTCATTTTTAGCAGGGAATTTAAGCGAACTACCATTCACCCATAATTTTTCACAAACTTCCTATAATACAACATAAGTCCTAAAAAACCACATCATCTTTTTAGAGTTTTAGTGCATGGCTAATCTTCAATAGCCTCAATTTTTTTAGGATTGAACCGCATTACATCATCATTGATAATGTGACCCAAGTGCCGTATGTCTAACACTCCAAAATCACATTTGGAACATTTGAAGAAAAAAATTGTTCACAAGGATTTGAATGGTGTATGGGGAATTCATCTATAAAATGTCATGGATATTCTTTACAACAATTTGTTGCAACATATTTTACAATATTATGCAATATCTTATTACGTAGTGTTAAATAAACTAAAATAGAAATGAAAGAAGGTAAGAAATAGAAAAAATCCACATCATGAACACAACATTTATATTGGGAATACCAACACAAGAAAAATACAACTAGAAGGTGAGGCCTATGCCTTTCTCTTTTTTTTTTTCCAGATATGAAATGAAAATAGAAAGAAAGTGAAATCACTATGGAGTTTCCATGGACATTATGGATTGTATGGATGCTACAAGTTTTTCTAATTCCTCTATTATGCTTCAATATCCCAGTCCTATATGCTTTTCTCAACTACAGAATGATAAACAATACAATATGAATAGTACCCCTCCCTTTCCTAGAAACCTTGTATTTAAGATGGCATGATAGTCATATGGGGTTAGGGTTAGGATTTTTACATGCCTTATCTCTTGATTAGGGTTATGCTTTTGGGCCCTCTAAAATATTTTTAAAGATCAACACGTGACTAGATCCATGTGTGTGAGTAACGGAAGATGATGTGAAATCCACTTGGTATCATGGAAATCAACATGAAAATTCAACTTGTAGGAAGAACAAATCCATCATATGAACTCTAATTGAAGTGATATCTACATTTTTGGAAAAATCTCATTGTGTAGAATAGCATCAAGGGGTTAGAAATTTGTTCATAAATGTTTACCCAAAAAATGGTTGTTTAGGGCCTCAAATGGGCCTCTAAATTTTTCCGGATCTGAAATCACAAAAAAGGGACCTACTCCTAAGATGGTCCCTAAACTATAATATCTCTAATTATTTCCACAAAGAAAGAGATCAAGCATTATGAGATCCAAAGGGAATCACAAAATATCCTAATGTTTTTTCATGTCCAGGGAATGTCATCTTAGTAGTCTCCACCTCATTTATCTGAATTTGTTGGTATCCTAAGAAAAATATGAGTTTAGTGAAGAAATTTCCACCATGAAGCTCATCTAAGAGATCATCAATAACTATAATGACAAAATTTTTCTTTGATGTTCAATTTATTGAGAAAATAAAAGTGAATACATGTGCCCCAATTACCTTGTTTTTACAATACCATGATCATTGATGACGAGTAAGGACTAGGATTGGTACATGTGATTCTTTCCTCCAACGGTTTCTAAATAATCTTATAAACTTCATTATTTTGTGTGAATGGGTGCCTATAAAGACACATATTAGGTGGTTAACTTCCTAGAATCAAGGGAATAATATGATCATGCTGAAAAAATGGAGGGTGTAAGCCTTTAGGTTTTTCAAATGCCTATTAATGTTTATTCAAGATCGATTGCAAATCATGGTGAATTTACTATGATGGGGTGTCCATAAATTGGATGTCCTTGAATCGGGCAATGATACCTAAATGACATTTTTTCTAAATCTTCTCCATATAATGTGAGTTGATATAGTTATAGGAGTCATACTTGAGTCCCTTGAGTGTATTTTTATGACCCTTCTTAGTGAAGCTTGTGTATAATTCCTTCAAATTTGTCATAAATGGACCCAAAGTGTGTAACCGTTATACATCGATAATTGCATCACAACCACCCATTTCAATACTAAACATGTGAATTTGAGCTGATAATCCTATATTTGAAGTTTCACATTCTCACAACCACATTTTGGCATACCTCTATTTGTCTTCATAATTTGAAAATTATGCACTGCATGGAAATAGAAATGGGTTTCTTTTACAACTCTCCAATTAATAAAATGGTGGGCAATATCATTTCCGATCAAAACAATCATCCTTTGGTGTTCTATGTAGTTCATCTAGTTGAAGGTTCTAGGAGATAAAATTGGTAATAAAACATGGAGTAAAATACATGTTTCCTCACAAGAAGGCTCTAGGGTGATTTATTCCTTGGTAGGACCAATTGTTTGTAATAAATATAGTTTCATAGTGTCTTACATAGAAATATCGTCATAGAGGTATTAATGGGACACATCAAATTGAAACAATTTATGTTTTTACATTTATTCCCTTTGAAATACAACTCAACACATTTATAGAAGATTTTGAGGTGTTAACATTATACAACTTGTTCTTGGGTTAAATTGTGGAACCTCAAGAGAAAAAAGGGGAGGGGGTTTTTGTACATACTAGAAGAGGGTGAAGGTGGGGAATATATTATTTTTATTTGTTTATGCATCGGCCATAACTTGTGCTTTTCTAGGTCATTGAGATCCTCCAATGAATTACTTGGGTGAGACATCAATACCTATTCCTAGATATTCTTCTTCAAATCACTTAAATAAAAACATTCTTTCAAAAAATAATAGGGCATGCCCTCTATGCATATTTCCGATTGCTCTAACTCTATTATAAAATATTACATTGTTCCTATTTGACATAACTTGGTCAATTAACCAAAATAATGAGTGTCTATTTCAAAATCAACATATATGGATTTCAAAAAATCACTCCATGTAAGGTATCCCAATATTATTTCTCATGAAATTGCCACCATTAGAATTTTTTCTTATCAAAGTATAATTATCCCACTCTAATTTTCATTGTTCATTAGTAACAAATTTGGAAAAGAAGTAGTATTCCATTTCGGTAACTTAGCCTCTGGTGTTTAAACCATTAATATTTTTTTTGTATACCCCTAGGATGAACCCCAATTGTAACGTAAATACAGTTGTGCACGTAGGTTGGTGAGCCAGGAACTTTTTGGGCCAATGCGCTTATTTTGTATAATGTAATACCGGTCTAATTTTAATGGAAAAACATCACTATTGTAGACCATATTGACATGAAGCGTTTTGGGGGATAAACTCCAGTAGATGGGAAATAGGGGCTAAGGGTATAGAGGAAGAGAGCCAAGCCATAGGGGCTTAATCCAAGGTAAATGTAAATAAATAATTTTTAAATTCACTTTGTTGGATATACCAATTTATCCAAAGTTTCCAAGGGGAGGAAACGAATCACCAAGTGGGTTCAAGAGAGAGTTAAAGAGATGACAAGTGTCAACTCAAGTACATGAAAAGAAAATTGGAAAATATGGTGCATTTTCCATTCATATTTTTCGAATCGTCCAATCAGGTTCTCCTAATCTCCATCGTTTTGGGTATCATCTCCCTATTTCTATTGTATGTACTTACTTCCATTTCCATTTTTTCCAGTGGACACTTGAAGTAGGATTTGTTGGGAATTAAGTTGCAGAAGTGGGTTGTTAGGATCGTGTGCATTTCTCTCCAGGTGAGAGAAGTGTCGTTGAAGAGGCGGGTTGTTAGCTCCATAAGCATTCTCTCCAGGTGAGAGAATGGTTGGGAATCATTTCCCAAAAATATCCTAAGCTATAGATATGAAACTCTGATATTTATTGTACGACTTGTTGCGGAGGCCTAGAAGGGAAGTGGGGTAGTCGAAGGGGCACACTCCCTGGGTGGGACAAACATGTGGGGAAATTAGAGATTGTAGGCTAGGTGATAAAACTTGGCACCTAAAATATAAGCATTGCTATAGAAAGACCTTGTTTGGGTAGGTTTTCCTTTCCAAGTGGACTTTAAGACCCAGCTCGAGGGTGACCTATTGCTAGTTTGTGGCCAACAGAGTCGAAGGTTGGGAGTAAATTTGTAGGTCTAGATGCATTTGGTGGCCATTTATATCAGATAAGTGCCCCCCTCTATGTTTCTTTAAATTTTTGTATGAATGATTATATAATCCTATGTTGGGTACTTACTATGCAGTGTTCATGTATTTCTATCATTGTAATTTGTTGTGTTAATTATACTGAGAATACATGTTGATAAAACTGCACACGGACCGTAAATGTGTATTTATTTTCATGGGTTTTTACTATGGTAATTATCGTTGGGTATTTTGGCTGTTATATTGGCAACATTGTATATCTGTGGTATTTTCACAAAAAATGTAATTAAGATTTTTTTTTGTGTTTCCCCTTACTTATACATGTCCATATCTATATGAATTGTGATTATACTTCTGATGGGTGTTGTATATGCACTAAAAACACACTAAAAACCCTCAATTAAATTGTCAACCCGCGGTAAGTAAACTTAGAGTTGTAGAAAAATATATGCCAAGGTAGAAGGGCTGGTAGTAGTATAGTCTAACTAAGAAAGTGGTTATCTAAGGGTTAATCTATTCAAGCGAATCTATCTAATGAGAAAACCCTACTGAGCAACTTGAAACTATGTAACCTAAGTACTTTTGGACCAAGGATCGATGGATAGTTCTAAGAAAGAAAGTAAAAACCCTATGTAAATCAAACTAGTTCATAACAATAAGCAAACACAACTATTAAGCATAACAATAAGCAAATAACAAAAGAAAACTACTTTAACTTGCCAACCTAAATTCAATGAGAAACTACCCTATGAAAGCAAGTAAATAAACAAGCCAACAACTATTCTATTAAAGAAAGTAAACAAGTAAGCAAAACAACTAGCTAACCTATTAAAGAAAGTAAACAAGTAAGCAGAACAACTAGCTAGCCTCAAATAAACAACTAACTACTCTAAGATAACTTCTACTGCAAGTAATGTAATTAAAACTTGTCATTAAACAACTATATAGACTAAGAGGCAAGTGGACTATATTCTTAATTCAAACTTTAAAACTATTTCTAATTCATAAAATGAAATCTATTTAATTGAAAGCAAGAAGGACTAACAACTAACCTTTAATTTATGGTAAGAAAACTGTTCTTTAATCTAACAAAGCAAGAGACTATCTATCCTACAACAACAATAAAACTATCTTCTAAGCTATGAAATCAAGAAACTATATCTTCTGATCTACAAAAACAAGAAATTATATTTTGATCTACGAAAACAAGAAACTATCTTTTAACCTTTGAAAGCAAGAAAAGTATCTTTGTAACCTATGAAAACTCAAATATAGTGTTGGTGGTTGTGTGAATGTATTCGGTGTCGTATAACATTTCGATGGCACTTGACAAAAAAAGATAATTCAAGTGATATAAGCTCAATACTGATCTCACTAGCAAAGTGAAAGGTATGGATTAAACAATCCAATGAGAATTTAGCCATTACGGAAACAATGTTAATTACCTTGCATATTCATCAATTAACCATCAACAATATAACGAGATCGTAATTGTACTTCTATGCTATGTAAGAAAACTTCATAATTAAATTCAATCATTAACTAAGAAATATAATTGCAATCTAATTCTAGGAAAGGAATTGCATAAAATCAAACTATGCTATATCTATCTTACCAATTCAAAGTACAAGAAAGAAAATGCTTAAAAATATAAATTAAAACATGGTTCTAGCATATGGCAAGTAAACTAATGAATAAACTAATTAAAAACTAGTTAGCAAAATCTAAATGACAATTAAATAGGCAATAAAAACTAAAACTAACCCTATCAATCCACCGAAGCCTTGTTAAAGAAAGCATGAAATAAAACTTTGTTCTACTCCGTTTTAACTTCTATTTTAAATTTGATTTTAAAAGAATAAATAAAATTCAATCTAACATCTAATTGCACACGGGGTTAGTGTATGAGTTTGCAAACTCGTTCGTAACTATAAAATAAATCCATATTAACACAAGCCTTCATACTAACCTGCAAAAGAACTAAACAGTTAAGCTACAAGAACAAATTAGATAACAAAGAAATAAAAGAACAGTTTATGTACAAGAAATAAAAAAGAGACATCTAAGCTATGAAATGCATAAATAACACATAGAATAGTTACCAGACTTTTGGTGGGCCCCCCAGGAAGTCGTGGCCACTTCTCAAATTCACACCATGAGCTCAACAAAATGATTTCACCATTAAAACTTGAAAAATGCAGTCTTATACAATTTTGGCAATTGAAAAATGCAAAAACAGAGGAAAACATTTTTATCTCTATCCTCTACTTTGTCTACTACTGCTTAGCTATTGTATGACCACCATGGTGGTATTTATAAGATTTACAGACTAATTGGTTGACCACAGGAGGGTTCAACCACTTCTAAAAATGACAAATTACATTAACTGTGCCCTAACTGCCGAAATAGAGCGAGCCAATAATCGCCCTGCTCATCAACCTAAACTGAGTTGTCAAGAGTTCAGTAGTTGGAGGGGATAAGCATGAACAAAACCCATGTTCCTGATTCTCCCACCACAGGCCGACAATACCATAACCACCAAATGGCCCATCGTTTTTGTGCAAGACGTAGTGCTGGACAAAGTGTTGGATCGGGTACCGGATCGAGTACCGGATTGAGTGCTGGACTGAGTGCTGAAAGAAGAAACATGATGCAATTTTTCCCTATAACACCAGAAAATGTGAATTAGATCCTTGGAAACATAAAAACGTAATGAATTATACTCAAGATCAATATAAAATACGAATTATGCATACCTAGTGTATATCATATCGTTTTGGCACAAAATTCTTCAAAAATCTTCTCCAAAACATGAAAAACACATATATATACATTCGACAAAAGTATCTAATTACTGTCATAAAACTGATCATATCTCGGGCCCAACATTACCCCTACACTTAATATTTTGCAGGTCCCAATGAAAACAAAACGAAATTACCCCTCATGACTAAGCTTGCTGAGGAGGATCAGATTTGGAAGCTTCTCCTTCTTGCTGTGAAGACTTTTCCTTATGCCTCTTGTGTTGCTTCAGTTGTGCTCTGAGGTTGCGGTTGAATTTCAACAAGCTTCTTGGATTTTTGTTTCGGTAAAGAAATGGATTGTGAAAGAGGGTTTGGAGTCCTTAGAGAGTGGGGTTTGGATGGAGAAATAGTCCTTAGATATGATGTCTTTTTTCTAGTCTTGATTGTCAGGTGAGGGTTTACAAATTGATAAATGAATGCATCCCAAGTTTGCCCCTATTTTTTTCAATTCGGCTAAAACAAGGAGTTTGATAAGTCCATGGTGAAAGAGGTTGTTGTGGGGGTTGGTTACATTCTTCCTCACTTGAGAGGACATCTTATCCAATCTCTTTAAAAATTAGAAAGGAAAACTCAATTGTTTATTGAACTGAAAGTGGGCTAACAATCGAAAATGGAAAGCTTAAAAAACATAGTATCTACCTTCACTATGTCAATAGGACATTGAAGGCACCATTGCAACAATATTTGAAAAGGACAAAGATTATTGTCCTGGAAGAGGCAATGAACCCTAGAGATTCTCCTGAAAAATTACAACATTGACATCAAGCTTTAGAGACACATGGCCAGGAACTACTACATCAGAAATAGATCAGGAAAAGTCACTAAAACTGTTCTACAAGAGCACGTTGTGCTTTTGACTCTGTTTTTGGTGATCATTTTAAAAATCTTTTTTGACCACATAAAGATGAATTTTGGAAAAACAAATGACGTTATTTCTAATGACATACCAAATCACAATAATCTCTTTCAGTTTTTACACAGGTATCATATATTGGGAGATATTCAACTTTCTTGGAGACCTATTTCAGAAAATAAAATTTTCCAATTTAATTTCCTGTTTTAGTCATTATTTTCAAAACAGGTCTTTGACCTAATAAAGATGAATTTTGGAAAACCAAAGGAATTTTTTTCTAAGGACATAACAAATAATAATAACCTCCTTCAGTATTTACACAGGTAGCATATAGTGGGAGATATTCAACTTTCTTTGAGGCCCATCTCAGAAAATCAAATTCTCCAATTTAATTTCCTGCTTTAGTCATTATGTTGTGGCACATATTCCAAGAACATGGGAATGAATTTCATAAACATGAGATAGGTTTATATTAATAACAACCTTAGCTACAAAACCATCTCATAGATTTGTAAAATGGGTTATGGTTAAAAAGTTATATCCCCATATTTGACCCCTAGTTTTATGTTGCGCTTCTATCACAGTTGCTACGCTTTTGGACAGTTTGTTTCCAAATCAATTGTGAAGGGGTTATATGTATATTTTTTATTGTATTAATGAATACAAATTGTAGAGGACATATTCATATTTCCATTCATAACTTCTTCATTAAATAAATCATCGAGGAAGGCCTCCAAAATGTGTTGCTCTTCTGCTACAATTTGTTGCGACCTCCATGCTTTCCTATGACTGTTTCAAAGTTATTTGCATTGTTTTGGATGAAACTGTCATGTTATGTTACAACTTATTATTATGAATGGATTCATGATCTCATTCCCATGTTGAAATCTGCGCATCTACCCTATACGCAATGACAAATCCTAAATGCTACTGAGTATACCTACCTTGCCCCATTCTATCTTTGCAACTCATCCTTTGGAAACCCTGGCCTAGCTCCTTAGACCTAGATTCGCTTCCTGAAAACTCCAAATCAAAACCATACTAATCTAAATACATAGCCTAATACAGATCCACTTAACCTTGTTCCTTTGTTCATAGGTTTGTAACACAGATCTGTAGTGAGTTTAACAATGTGTTATTGATCTATAATTGTCACAAAGGACCAGTTAAGTATACAAAGTCTTCTATAGCATAAACATAAAAATGCACAGTATTCTTATAAAACACACAAAGATGTCAACATTATATAATTTAGCATACAAACAACTACTGATATAATATCCCAAGACATTGTAAAATGATAGTATGATAGAATTTTGATAGAAATCCTACTTCCTCTTCTCATGGGTTTTGCTATACAAATGGGCGATGCTTAGCATTTTTTTTATCTCAGGAAACTCCCCCCAGACCAAAGATATGGAACGTCCTCATGCGATGAATTAGAAATAGGTATTTTCTATTTTCAGAGGGGTGTTATATTAACTCCTCTTTTATCCACTCTTTGGAGTATCCCTTAGCTCCAGAGATGTTCTGAAATTCAGGTTTGAAAACCCTGTTATAGCTTGCTCTTGGAAACTGGTGGTGTTTAAACCAACGGTGTCCAACTCTTGTGAGCTTTGTGGCTGAGGAAATTGATTCATCAGAGACCATGAATACAGTGAATAGGAGCATAGGCAAGATAAGAGTGTTCCATTATAATTTGTTTTTCCATTGTTCTCACACAATCCATTCCTCTATCTCGCAATTTATAAAGCATGTAATCATAAACCTGTAATGAATAGTCTATAATGGCAATAAGCTAGTTAAGAGGTGTTTTACGGATATGTACAATAGTTTATAACACACATGGAATTATCATTTCGAAAATAAAATGACTACTGATGTAATAGCCTATATCATGAAAACAATACACATAAATTTTTACAAAGATTTACTTCTTCTAGGAAATCTTATCATTTGTCAACTCATGAACTCCTACCCCACAGCTAAGTATTGTGACACCTCACAATAAAAAATATAGGAAACCAGTCAGTTCTCCCAATAGCCGAAAATTTATAGCTTGTTAAGTGTAGAGATAAATTTCAGAGATTGTTCTGACGAGACGGTTAAAGGATGGCCCCACCTATAGGATAAGAGAACCTATATATAGATAAGAAGAGGTAGGCAAGAGAGTTTCAAGATAGTCTTAGAGTTAGTTCCCAATGGTAAGTTTATGGAGTTCATTAACCTTAGCTTAACCATACATACTTCATGTCATCTTTGTCTGCAAGTAATGTCGTACATCAGAACAAGTTTAAATTTATTATTTATTTTGGTCAGATTACCATCCTCGCTAGGTAGAATGCCTCGCTTCCAGAAAGCCTGTTCAGTACTCCGATGGGTTTACCTAGTCACACCACATGCCAATACCCGCTACCATCATACATGTTCAGTATCCTGACGGGTTAGCCTCTTACACCCTCAAAGAATGGCCCTCCATATTTTAAGATTTTAGTATAAGATTGCTTTATGCAAGAAGATGAGGGGACAACTCTGAAAACAACTTTTTCTTTCTTTTTTTCAATTGGGGTGGTATTTATGTTAGAGGATGAATTTCTGTTATATTACTTAGTGATTGTCCTGATGTAAGGGGGTACTTAAGTGGACGTGGACTATAGAAAGATATGATATAATCAATCTATTTAGTGTGTAGTGGATGGTACCATTGAGAAAGAACAGAAAGGTATCTCTAGTCTCAACACACTTTCTTCTTTTGTAGTTATTGTGATGTTTCCATGACTAACCGCTAATCAGACTTCCTTGTTACTCTTTAATAAAGATACTTTACTTACTTATTCAGGTTTCTTGGGAAAACTGTACGAGAGACCTCTAAGATTGATGGTTACGGTATCACTTCCTTATGTAGTGGTGAAGATTTTCAAGAGAAACTTCTTTTTAAAATGACTTAAGAACAAGAAGATAAAAATCTTTGTAAAAACATGGCTAACTAAAACAATTCATTATTCATTTGATGCTTAGCATATGACAAGGTCCAAGTGTAACAATGTTTTTGAAGAAAACCCTTCTTTTATATTTCCTTGGAATTGTCTACCCTTGGTGATATAAAGACCTACAAACATCTCTAAAACTGTTTGCAAAAACCACAATCTAAAATATAATAAACTAAGGAGATCAATGAGACCAAGTCATAGGAACATCTATCTCATAGTTCTTTTATTAAAAGAAAATGTAAAATGAGGTTGCATTAGACTTTAAGCTAAACTAACAACATGCAACGTTTATTTACTATCCTACCCTACCTAAAAACAAAGGGAAAATATTTATTCAAGTGTACGAACTCTTCCAATGTAACCATGTGTGGAGGAAGATAAGAAACATACTCATCTCCATATATGATAAAGTTACCACAGTGATTACCTGGATATGAAGAACACACCAACCTACTTGTTTTGGAATCAGAAGGTGTTGAAGAAGAGAATATTATTGTGGCCTAATGACCTCTTGAAAGAAAATTTCAATGTAATATTGATGTTCATCAATAGTAATTTCTATGCTCTCATTCATTATGCTATGCAAATCCTCTTCTTTTGGATGATTGATTTCTGAAGTACATAAAGGATATGTTGAGATGGATGTTGAGAACTCCTCAATCTTAGGTCTTAATGATTTCTCTCCACTGGATGTAGTCCATAATTTTTCATCTTCCTTTGCATTTTGGCAAGGAAAATAAATTTGTAGCTCATAGGACCTTGATTATTCTAATATTTCTAGAGAGGTATTCAAGTTCTTGTCTATTGTCAAGATGTGTTCTTCCTGAGAAGAAGAGATCCCAGTTGCTGCTAGGATTTGAGAGAGTTATTCCAAACTAATGGTCACCTTCGAATTCATTCTCCTGGTGGTGGTAAGAAAACAAAGGTTGTGTTGGTTGGTTCTGCAGAGGGCTTGAGTGGTCTTACCTCATGTCCCACTATTACTGATGCTTCAACTTTTGTTCTATAGCGCTCCCTGTCTTAGTCTCTTCAGAGACTGCTTTAGCTCTTTGGGTTGAGTTATCTCCTGTTTTTCATTATAGGTCTGCAAAGTTTATGAGTGGAACGTTCCTTCCCCCAAAAAGGTTTGAAGGAACCTTGGTTGAAAGGTCTGACGTATCTACCCTTTGGATCTCTAGGTCTATTCATGAAAGAAAAAAAAAGAAAAAAGAAAACTACCATTGGGTTTGGGGGAGCCTACAATAGCAGATGCGTAGGTTCTTACCTCTCATCTTAAAGTTCCCCCGTCACCAATCTAATGCTAAGGTATAGGAATTGTCTATTTTCTAACTACTTCTTACCTTGAGACAACTCCCCGACAACGGCGCCAAAAATGATGGGTGTTGTATATGCACTAAAAAAATAGAAAAAAACCCTCAATTAAATTGTCAACCCGTGGTAAGTAAACTTAAAATTGTAGAAAAATCTATGCCAAGGTAGAAGGGTTGGTAGTAGTATATTCTAACTAAGAAAACAACTATCTAAGGGTTAATCTATTCAAGCAAATCTATCTAATGAGCAAACCCTACTAAGAAACTTGAAACTATGTAACCTAAGTACTTTTGGACCAAGGATCGATGCATAGTTCTAAGAAGGCAAGTAAAAACCCTATGTAAAGAAAACTAGTTCATAACAATAAGCAAAAACAACTATTAAGCATAACAATAAGCAAATAACAAAAGAAAACTACTTTAACTTGCCAACCTAAATTCAATGAGCAACTACCCTATGAAAGCAAGTAAATAAACGAGCGAGCAATTATTCTATTAAAGCAAGTAAACAAGTAAGCAAAACAACTAGCTAACCTATTAAAGCAAGTAAAAAAGTAAGCAAAACAACTAGCTAGCCTATTAAAGAAAATAAACAACCAACTACTCTAGGATAACTTCTACTGCAAGTAATCTAATTAAAACTTCTCATTGAACAACTATCTAGCTTAAGAGGCAAGTAGACTATATTCTTAATTCAAACTTCAAAACTATTTCTAATTCATAAAAGGAAATCTATTTAATTGAAAGAAAGAAGGACTAACAACTAACCTTTAATCTATGATAAGCAAATTGTTCTTTAATCTAATAAAGCAAGAGACTATCTATCCTATAGTGGCAATAAAACTATCTTCTAACCTATGAAAGCAAGAAACTATATCTTCTGATCTACAAAAGCAAGAAACTATCTTTTGATCTACGAAAACAAGAAACTATCTTTTAACCTATGAAAGCAAGAAAACTATATTTGTAACCTATGAAAACTCAAAGATAGTGTTGGTGGTTGTGTGAATGTCTTCAGTGTCTTATAATATATCAATGGCACTTAACAACAAAAGATAATTCAAGCGATATAATCTCAATACTGATCTCAATAGCAAAGTGAAAGGTATGGATTAAACAATCCAATGAGAAATTAGCCATTATGGAAGCAATGTTAATTACCCTGCATATTCATGAATTAACCATCAACAATATAACGAGGTCATAATTGTACTTCTATGCTATGTAAGAAAAATTCATAAAATAATTCAATCATTAAATAAGAAATATAATTGCAATATAATTCTAGGAAAGGAACTACATAAAGTCAAACTATGCTATATCTATCTTAACAATTCAAAGTACAAGAAAGAAAATGCTTAAAAACATAAATTAAAACATGGTTCTAGCATATGGCAAGTAAACTAATGAATAAACTAATTAACAACTAGTTAGCAAAATCTAAATGACAATTAAATAGGCAATAAAAATTGAAACTAACCCTATCCATCCACCGAAGCCTTGGTTGAAGAAAGCATGAAATAAGCTTTGTTCTACTCTATTTTAACTTCTATTTTAAATTTGATTTTTAAAGAATAAATAAAATTCAATCTAACATCTAATTGCACACGGGGTTAGTCTATGAGTTTCAAAACTCGTTCCTAACTATAAAATCAATGCATATTAACACAAGCCTTCATACTAACCTACAAAAGAACTAAACAATTAAGCTACAACAACAAATTAGATAACATTGAAATAAAACAACAGTTTATGTACAGGAAATAAAAAAGAGACATCTAAGCTATGAAATGCATAAATAAGACATAGAACAGTTACTAGACTGCTGGTGCCCCCCCAGGAAGTCATGGTCACTTCTCAAATGCACACCACGAGCTCAGAAAAATGATTTCACCATTAAAACATGAAAAACTTTGTCTTATACAATTCTAGCAATTGAAAAATGCAAAAACAGAGGAAAACGTTTTTATCTCTATCCTCTACTTTGTCTACTGCACCTTAGCTATTGTATGACCATCGCGGTGGTATTTATAAGATTTACAGACCAAGTGGTCGACCATAGGGGGGTTGAACCACTTCTAAATATGACAAATTACATTAATGGTGCCCTAATTACCAAAATAGAATGAGCCTATAATCGCCCTTCTCAACAACCTAAACTAAGTTGTCAAGGGTTCAGTAGCTAGAGGGGATAAGCATGAGAAAAACCCATGTTCCTAATTCGCCCACCACTGGCCACAAATACCATAACCGCCAAATCGCCCATTATTTTTGTGCAAGACGGAGTGCTAGACAAAGTGTAAGACTGGGTACCAGATAGAGTACCGAATGGAGTGTCAAAAGCATAAATGTGATGCTATTTTTCCCTGTAACACCAAAAAACATGAATTAGATCCTTGGAAACAAAAAAATGTAATGAATTATATTCAAGATCAATATAAAATACGAATTATGCATACCTGGTGTAGATCATATCATTTTGGCACAAAATTCTTCAAAAATATTCTCCAAAACATGAAAAACACATATGTACATTTAGCAAAAGTATCTAATTACTATCATAAAACTGATCATATATCGGTCCCAACAACTTCCTATCTCTATTCGTATGTTGATATGTTTCCATTAAGAAAATGATAACATAGTGGAATTCGGTAGTGCAGTGTTGGTTGTGCCTCTACTTTGGCATGGACAGAACGTTGGGAGAAAACACTTTATGTAAAAGGTGAGGGAAGAAAACCTTAATCACATGGAAGAATATTTACAGACTTCTAAAAGGCTCATGACCCATAGGATTTATTAGAGGAATTCCTTGAACCACAAAGTCTTGAAGAAGAATGATAAATCTATGAAATCACATGATCTTCCCCAGAAACAATAATCATTATTGATTTTGGCACAAAAAATAAATCACAACCCTTCATTGTTGTAGCAACATTGGAGTATTCCATGGCTAGGTCGGGATGAGACTCTGAACTGAACAGAGTCGTTGATCCATAGGGGGATATTTCATAGTGATCACCATCGTTGATCAGTGTGGAAACCCTTAGACATGACTAAGAGTAAGGGTGATGTATTTCTGACGTCATGATGACGAAAGGAGACTACATGTACAAAGAAGACATGTGACTTCCTTTAAATGGTCGAGGTAATAGGGGGTGGGTCCCTATCAAGGTCAAGCCCTTGGAAAGGTGCTTTTATTGTTGATTGTTATATTGTAAGAAAGAGTGATTGTGACTGTTTATCATAGAGGTTCCATTAGAGTAGTCCATGGTTAGGCTTGGATGAAAATCCAAACTAACCAGAGTTGTCGATCCATCAGAGAATACTCAGATAGATCATGACCATTGATCATAGAGGTTCCATCAAAGTAGTCCATGGTTAGGCCAAGATAATACATCAAACTGACCGAATTCATTAATCCATAGGAGTATGGCGGTAGTGGATCTACCACCATTGGATCTAGTTTCCATTATATCAGAACGAGGTCCATTGGAAAGCATTTGTTTGGAGTTGACATTTTGACAAAACTCTCAAGAAGTCGTAGAAACACTTTGTAAGACAAAATAGAAGGAGTAATCATGGGCATCAATCATATCCCAAAAGAGGTCCCTGTAAGCACAATATTATGTTCCCTTAAACGACTTTTTTCAAGAATGGGAATGTCCAATAGGACGTTTGTTAAGAAAGTTTAATAAGAATGGGAATGTCTAATATGTTTCAATATATTTTAATAAATCTAGAATGGGAAATTTATAAAATTTCATGTTAAGATATTTGTATAGAAGATGTATGTTATATAGAATCATGTTGATGTTGAACTTATTGAATATTTTTAAAGATAAAGTTTGTTTATTTTGATTTCAGATGTATTAAATATTAATAAAGATCAATAATTAAGATCTAATTATGTTAATTTGTTTTTATTATTTTAATTAAATAACAAATATTTGATTTTTTTTTAGGTTTTACTTTAAATTTGAAATGTCAATCATTTTTTTTAACCTTACATCATATGTTATAGAATAATTAGAAAAAAGTAGAGAAGAGAAAAGTTAAAATTGAAAATAAATTAGAATAAATGTTTGATAATAAATTTAGATCTTTAGAAAATAAAATTCAAAGACATATAAAGAATAAACTATTAGGATTTCATATATATAGAATTATTAGAAAAACATAGAGAAGAGAGAAACCAAACTTCAAAGTGAGTTAGAAGCCATGCTTGTAATAAATTTAGTTCCTTAGAAGATAATTGAGACACATACACAATAAACTACAAGGGTTTCACACTTAGCTCCACAAAATGGAGGATACATTACAAGAAATAGAAAATTGAAACCAATAACACAAGAAAATCCTAATCTTAGGGACAAGATTAAAGAGCTAGAACAAAAGATAATTAACAATTTGACCTTAAATAGTGTGGAACACAAATTGGTTATCAAACCTATCAAATAGGAAATAAATAAGCTCATGAAGTTATACCATGGATGTATAGAAAGATGGGGACATAATAGCAATATTCAAGGACGAACTAAAAAATAAATTAGCTCATAATCATTACAGTTGCTTCTAAGCTCATATTGAACTTATGTATAGAAGATGTATGTGATATAAAATCATATTGATGTTGAACTTATTGAATATTTTTAAGGATAAAGTTCATTTATTTTGTTTCAATGTATTAAATATTAATAAAGATCAAGAATTAAGATCAAATTATGTTAATTTATTTCTATTACTTT
>SNQJ01S0000105.1:256098-292562 GCA_010110895.2 Picea sitchensis
TTTTTAACCTTACATCATAGGTTATAGAATAGTTAGAAAAAAAGTAAAGAGAAAAGCTAAACTTCAAAATGAGTTATTTCAAATGTCAATCATTTGTTTTAACCTTACATCACATGTTATAGGATAGTTAGAAAAAAGTAAAGAAGATAAAAGTTAAACTTAAAAATTAATTAGAAGAAATGTTTGTAATAAATTTAGCTTCTTAGAAAATAAAATTCAAAGATACATAAAGAATAAACTATTAGGATTTCATATATTATAGAATTATTAGAAACAAATAGAGAAGAAAGAAACCAAACTTCAAAGTGAGTTAGAAGCAATGCTTTGATAAATTTAGTTCCTTAGAAGATAATTGAGACACATATACAGAATAAATTAGTAGGGTTTCAGACTTAGCTCCACAAAATGGATAATACATTACAAGAAATAGAAAAACGAAACCAATAACACAAGAAAATCCTAATCTTAGGGACAAGATTAAAGAGCTAGAACAAAAGATAATTAAGAATTTGCCCTGAAATAGTGTGGGACAAACATTGGCTATCAAATCTATCAAAGAGGAAATGAATAAGCTCATGGAGTTATACCATGGGTGTATAGAAAGATGAGGAGACACTAGCAATAGTCAATGACGAACTAAAAAATAAATTGCAAATTGATATAACCGGCCGTATAGAAGTAAAAATGTTGGGAAAAATAAGTAAATGTAAAGATAGGTTGATTCGAGTTATCGTAAGCTCCAATGCCCATAAATATGAGTATGATTCGGGTTATGGTAATTTGTTGTTCTCATAAATATGACGTACTCATTAAAACTGCGAGCTTAAATGGGTGTGAAATATTTATAAATGAAGATCTCATTAATGAAGGAGGTTCAAAAGGTACACAAAGCTAGAAAAGAAGGAAAATGAGCAATAACTTCGAGCTGAAAAATATTGTTAGGGATAGAGACCAAAATGATAAAAACAAATAGAGATTTGGGACATTTTGAATCTCTTTAGGGATTGTCGAGGCTTTCCCGAAAACAAAGGGTCTATATTAAGTTTGAACTCAAGTGAAATTAATATTATATTTGCGGTTGAAACTTTGGATCATGAGGGATATAAGGTCCCTAACATAAAAGGATTTATATTGTGGTCAACTGATTCGGATTTATGCAGGAACGAAATGTAAGAAGAAAATAACAGAGTATGCAAAATAGTATTGCAGAGAACACAGTGATACAGTAAACACACACACTTCTATTAATTAATGAAATAGAGAAACTGTAAAACTGTTGAACAATACATAGCTAGAATGGTGGTAGCATATCCCTGATAAGAGATGTGGCGGCTATGCTCATCCGTGACCAAGATGATTCCAAAAAGAGGCCGAAGGGCCTTATTTATCAAAAGAAGGAAGGTAGAAACCAAAAACCTAACCCTAGAAGATGAAACGCCAAAAGTCAAGTGGGCCCTGTTTGGGTAAGTTAGTCCATCAACTTCCCAGAGTCATAACTATTGCATACGATCTCCGTTTGGGGCGCATGATAGCTCGTTGGAAAGATCTATCCGAGGCCTACAACGATCAAGACAAAATAGCATCATAGATGGTATTTTTCGAGAGAAACATACCCAAAAAAACATCGTTTAGGGCCTCAAAATGGCCCCGGAAGTTCAGGACCCGAAAAAACTGCTAAAAGACGTAAATTACAAGAAATGCTAGAAAAATGTTTTGAGCTAGATGGAAAGGTGGGCGGCCACCAATACCCATATGGATCATTCCTCCCCCCTTAAGAAGCAATGGTCCCCATTGCGTCAAGTTCTGGGAGAAGATGGGGGAATTTCAACTGAATTTGGCTCCGGGTGAGCCACTTGCCCTAATGCAGGAACTGCCCAGCCTTCACGACTCGATAGAGATGTACACGTTGTTGGTGAGTTCCCTTGACCTGTGAATCCATGATCTGATCAACTGTTGCCTTCTCCAAACAGTCAGGGTTGAGTTCTGTTGTTGCCAACTGCTCGACCACTTCTGAGGTGTCAAACAATGGTGGAAAATAGGGGCGAAGGAGCTCAACATTGAATACAGGGTGCAAGCCCAGAAATGGAGAGATGTTTAATTAAAAATCATTATCCCCGCTAGCCTTGGTGACAGTATATGGCCCATAACGAAGTGGGTGTAGCTTCCGATGAGTTCCCGTGGGTCTTTCTTTCTGCAAATGAAACCAAACCTTATCACCCACCTGGTATGTGTGTGGCATCCAATGTTGTTCATGATGTTGCTTGTACCTGGCATTGTCTTTTTCCATAATGTCATGGACTTGTTGGCGAATGTGTTGGATCCGTTCCACAAATTTGGTGGCTTTCTCAACCTTAGTCTGAGCCCGACAAGATGTTGCCTATGTGGAGGCAATGGGCAGAGATACATCGATGGGGGCCAATAGTTGAAACCCCATGCATGCTTGAAAAGGGCTATGACCGGTAGAGCTATGAAGGGCTCTGTTGTAGCTATGTTGAACATACGGCAGGTTCTCGTCCCATGTGTGGGGGTGTTTAGAATTATACATCCGTAGGATATGCACAATCATGCGATTCAATACTTCTGTCTGCCCATTAGTTTGGGGATGGATGGCTGTCGACTGTGTGAGCTTGGTATCCATAAGTGACCAGAGGCTGGACCAAAATGTACTGAGGAACCTGCTATCGCGATCTGAAATGATAGTCTGGGGTAGCCCGAAATGTACCCAGATGCATTCAAAGAAGAGTTTAGCAGTGGCTTCGGCAGAGATACTTTTCTTGCAGGCGGACATAATGTCCAATTTAGAGAAGTGATCCATGACCACAAACACACAGTCATTCCCATGCTTGGTTGGAGGCAGTCCTGACATGTAATCCATGGAGATCGATTCCCAAGGCCGATTGGGAACAGGAAGAGGGGTATACAACCCTTGCTTCTTAATGGATGGTTTGGCGATGGCATAGGCAGTGCAGGATCTGATATACTTTTTGACATCGTGTCGGAGCTTTTGCCAATAAAAATACTTCTGCAACACTGCTATTGTCTTTTCAGTGCCAAAGTGCCCTGTGACCCGACTGTAATGCGCTTCCTAGATCAGCTTCGCGCGCTCGCTTGAAGGGACACAGAGGTGGCCTAGGTGGCATAATAGTCCATCCTAGAGATGAAAATCAGTCATTGGAGTGTCTGCACAAACTACTCGATAGGTGGCCGAAAAGTCAGGATCACTGTCATATAAGTGAGACCACCCAGAGGTTTCATGGCCACAAGAGTTAAGCATTGTGGTGAGTGTGGCCACAAGCGGTCGACTAAGGCAATCAATGACATGGTTGGTGCTGCTCTTCTTATATTTTATGTTCAAGTGAAATTGCTGCAGGTATGCGGACCACTTTTGGTGGCAGTCATTTTGCAATTTCCCTTATGTTTGCACAAACTGCAAGGGCTTGTGGTCAGTGTGAATAACCGTCTCTTTTCCTAAGATGTAATGCTTCCATTGTCGATAAGCTTGGACAATGGAGTACATTTCATTTTCATAGGTGGGGTACTTTCAAACTGTATCTGAAAGTGTCTCACTGTGATATGCCACTGGATGGCCATGCTAAGTGAGGACTACGCCAACAACATAATCTGAAGCATCTGTCTCAATTTCAAAAGGTTGTTGCAGATCCGAGAGAGTAAGGACAGGCATTGAACATAAGCGCTTCTTAAGTTCCTCAAAATCTTGTTGCTGAGTAGGGGACCAAAAGAATTTGGCTTTATCCCCACCTTTGGTCACGTTGCTAAGGGCCCAAGCAATGTTAAATAACCCCAACACGAACCTGCGATAAAAGTTGGCCAAACCTAGGAAGCTACAGAGCTCTGTAATGGTACTTGGGGTCGACCAGTCACGAATGACTTGGATCTTGGCCGGATCCACATGCACACCTTGTTCATTCAAAATGTAACCCAAATACTGAATTTCCTTCATCCTGAATGAGCATTTTTCAATATTGGCATATAACTTGTGCTGTCACAGGGTGCGAAGGAATTCCTCAATATGCTGTAAGTGGTCTTCCCACGTTCTGCTGAAGATGAGGATATCATCGAGATAGACGACCACAAAAGAATTGGTGAATGGTTGCAGTATATCATCCATCATCCTCATGAAGGTTGTCAGAGCATTAGTTAAGCCGAAAGGCATGACCAACCACTTGAAAAGGCCTTCCCGAGACTTGAAGGTAGTCTTCCAGACATCAGTCACCTCAATTGGGACCTGGTGATAACCAGACTTCAGATAAATCTTGTTGAAATACTTCGCACCCTTTAGTTGATCAAGGAGATCATCGATCCGGGGGATAGGATACCGATTTCGGACTGTGATTTTGTTTAAACCTATGTGATCAATACGAAGTCGCCAAGTCCCGTCCTTTTTCTGTACTAGCACAATCGGGCTCCCGCAAGGTGAGGAGCTTGGTCGAATATGCCCCTTTTGGAGTAATTCCTCTATCTGGTGCTTGATCTCTTCGTTTTCCATGAGGGAACGTCTGTAAACTGGCCCGTTCGGCACAGGTGCCTCGAGTATCAAGTCAATGGAATTCTTGACCTGACAATGTGACGCAGGCGCGCCAACCCAGGTTACGTCCTCTCACAGGACCTTCTCTTCTTACTAGACCCAAAGAAATGAAAAGCTCTTCTAATTCCCTATCGGGAATTTTCCACACCCACAACAACTCTCCAACTGACCTCCCTTAACGATCGGTAAATCAATGCTACCCTCTTTTCTTTGTGATCGGGGTTCCCGTTATCGAGATCTTGACGCCAGTGATGTTCTGGTAACTTGGATCACCGATCCCCGATCTACGATGCACTCCTTTGTTGCCTTAGCCCCACCTCGCTAAGCCTTCAGTGCACGCGACCACTCTCTATAAGACCTCAGCCTTATATCCCTTCTATCGGGGTTTCTGACTTCAAATTCCGATGCTCCTCAAATTCCTATTAGACCTCTAGGCTAAGCTCCTAGGTCCACGTGACCTCTCCTTATATGACCGCAGTCATATCCCTCATCAGATTTTCCGACTTTCCAATGTCAAAATGCAATTGTCCCCAGGACTTGCGATTCCCCGAATCTCGACGCGCCTTTTCCACGATAGCCCTCCTGGCTATAGGCCTTGGCCCGTATGACCGTTAACCCATGACCACAGTCTTATCCCCGTCGGGGATACCAGATTTCAAATGCTGCAAACCCCTTACCTGTGGGATTCCTGATTCTCCATCAGGCTAACAACTGGCTTCCACTACGGCGCCTCCCTCTTTTCTGACATGCGGACAACTGGCCGCACGGTTACACCTTCCTCCTCGTCGGGGTTTCGCAGTTCGCGAAACCAAAATGTGTAAACACTTTGTCACTAGGATCCCCGATATCCCGATGGCCCCAAACACCGATGGATGACTCCTTGTCGGGACTTTTCCCGATGACGCTGATTTCTTCCACTCGTCCTTTCTGATGAACGGTCCCTATTTCTCTGGGGTTTCGGGACTTGTAATGTCTCAACTTCCTTGTCCTCAGGAACTTCGATTTCCTGATGCCAGATATCCCGATTCTCCTTGGATTCCTGACACCTGTCCTCCCGAACAAATGATTCAGATTATGCCAGGTTTTTCACTATGAACTTTTCCCGATCTTCTGTCCACGGAACTTCTGACTTCCCGAATTCCCGACGCCTTGATCTCCACCACATGCCCAACTGTCGGACGGCTCCGATTTTCCCGGGCTTCAGGGTTTCAAATGTCGAAAAACATTCGACCATGGGATTTTCGATCCTTCGAATCCTGATGGTAACCCTCGTGCAACTTCTATCAGATCCAACGACTGATGGTTAACCGATCCATGATCCAACGACGCACGACTCTTGGAGCTTAAACTACCAACATGACCATAACCTCGTTTTATCCTTTGGTAGATCCAACGGCTGATGTATTTTGTCAATCTATTCTGCAAGATCCTAACCGTCCACCTCCCTCTTGGATATCTTCTACGAGTGAGCCTAGTATTTCTCTATGAAAACTGGTCCTTCTACACATAACTTTGCAGTGCCTATTCAATCACTTTATGCACAGACTCTCTGTGCTTCTTGTCGATGGATTTGAAAGCCTTATCCCTCTTGAGCTTTCTCACCCTTTCAACCTCAAAGAGGTTCTTTGCACACACTCCTTGCGGCAGTTCTCAAACACTTCCAAGTGTTGAGTTCCTTTGACTCTGCGCTCACCTGCAGAAGTAGTCCTTCAATACTTCGCTCAGATTCACGACTGAGACTCTCCTTAGCCCACACACTCCTTGCACGGCTAGTGTTACTCAATCTCACTTCTGAGAACGAGAGTTAAACTATCTGAGCCTTTTTGTCAATGCACTCCTTGCGGACGACTTCAACTGCACTCCTTGCAAGAATCCTTGCTCAGATAGAGGAACAATTAAAACTCATTCCTTCTACTTCCTCTTAGATTTCAATCTCAACACATGAAATCATATATACAGCATATGTAGAAAATGCATAACAGGAAGTAAATACTCATGAACATATCGTTCAACACACATACACAGAGAACAAACACAACTCCATGAATTTGAATTAAACTCTTCTATTAATCCAAAATGACTGTACATGGGTGTTCTTCTACACAGTTCTCTGCCTCTCTTCTCTATGCTCTTTTGTCTTCTAATTCTTCCCGAATTATGTTACAATGCATAATGAGGGTGTCTATATCTGTTTTCCCTCCTTTCTTCTATAACTGTCTAATCTAGTATTCAATTCTACCTACTTACATTTATTACTGTAAATGCCTCCATCTACTTCAGACGAGAGTGGGGCGCTCAAGGTATGAATACATTATACCAAGCTCCCTTCATTAAAATATCTCATTTATGCTTGGCGCATCAACTTCAAGGGAAATTTCAAAATTTTGGGCTGGAGTGTGCCGAACTATCCTTTGTCTTCTGCGCTGGCTCACTTGTCTCGGGAGATGCTCCTGCATCACAATGGAGTGGCACTCCGGCAGGGGAAGTGAAGATGTCCTGGTATGATTCCATGATATTGTCTACTTGTCTGTGTTGTGCAGAGTGACCCTGTGTAGAGGTGGTAGATGTGGCCGCGGTCTTTTTTTTTTTCTTTCTGGATGAATCATCAGGAGGATGAATTCGTCGGTCTGGGAAATCACCTTCTTGCACTGCTTAGTTGTGATGAGAGAGACTGTGGTCGTGGGAACTACCTCTGGTATCTGGTAGCGCTGTTTTCTTAAAGTAATAATGACAGTACGAGGCCTGGATTCATTCACAGCATGGCGTTTCCACATATATGGTTGTCCTAAAAGAACATCAGAAACTTCAAGTGGAGAAACATCACACATTACCTCATCCTTGAAGGGTTTGATGCCGTACGGTAGGTGACACTACTGGCTAACGCGGATGTCTCACCCTGGAGTGAGCCACCTAATGTTGTATGGTTGCGGATGCGGCAATGTTGGCAGGTTCAGCCGCTTGACGACCTCTACTAAAATCAGGTTCTTCTGGCTTCCACTGTCAACAATGAAACGTAATGGCTTCCCTTGTACCCACATCTGCGAGTGGAAGAGGCGCTCCCCTTCTTTTGTCTCCTCTGGATCGTCGGGTTGGATTTTTGTGGTGGCAATGGTGACGTTGGGTTCTACTTCAATGATCTTCCTTCCATGATCTGTTTCTAATTTCGATTCAGATCCTGGATCTGACTTGGGCGCTTTCATCTTGGTAAGCAGTGATTGTTTCACACGACACTCATCAGTGTTGTGCGTGGGACTCTTATGGAGCTCACACCATTTTCCAGTGTCTTTCTTTGTCTTCTAGTTACCCTTCTTCGCCTGTGGCTTAGGCTGGTTGTCCAAGGGTTGGATATCTTTTCTATGTACTTTGTTCTGCGAACTAGGGTTTCCATTACCCTGCTTTTGGTTTGTCGAACCAAACTCCCGCTTGTTCTTTTGCTTAAATTTTTTCTCGATTTTCACAGCATACCGGTATGCGACACCCAATGACAAGATGTCCAGGAATTCCATCTCGATACACATGTACCGATGCAGGCCGCTGCAATATTTCATAACCAGGTGCCGCTCGAAGTATTTGATGCCGAGCTTCGTGTGTAGGGTATGGAAGTTGTTCATGTACTCTATCACTGCTTGGTCCCTTTCTTGTCGCAGATTTGCCCATTTTGTGTACTGGTCGTCATAGTTCCCCACAGGGAAGTATTTCTCCTTGAGGGCATCAACGAAGGATGCCCATGTGGGTTCTGTCCCAAACAGCGTGGGTTCATTACCCTCTTTTTCGTCTTTCTGTTCGCAGAGGGTTTCCCACCAATCCTTGACATGGGGGACCTCCTTAAGAAGTGCAAATGTAATCTTTTTTCTGTTGGAAAAGTTATGGACTGAGAAGTAACCCTGGAGCTGATTCAACCATTTTTCCAGAGAATCTTCATCTATTTGACCTTCAAATAAGGGAATATAAAAATTAACTTGTACCTTGAAAGGGGTTGGTCCTCCAAACTGATTGTTGGTCAAGGTTCCTTCCGTGGTGGTCGACAACCATCGAAGAATTTGTGCAAAATTGTCCATCATCTCGTTCCGCTGTCGCGCGAGAGCCTCCTCGAGCAACATCTCGATAGGATATCCTGCTCTGTCATCTCGTTTTTCCTCCGCCATGGGTGGTTGTTTGCGCTAGAGAGGGGTTTCTCTCTCGAGCTGAACTAATTCGAGACCCAACTCCTTATATCCTGACCTCGTCGGTGACATGCACAAAAAAATGACAAAAGAGCAGTCTTCTCTGATACCATTGATCCGAATTTATGCAAGAATGAAATGTAAGAAGAAAATAACAGAGTATGCACAATAGTATTGTAGAGAATACAATGATACAGTAAACACACACACTTCTATTAATTAATGAAATAGAGAAACTGTAAAACTGTTGAACAATACATAGCTAGAATGGTGGTAGCATATCCCTGATAAGAGATGTGGCAGCTACGCTCATCCGTGACCAAGATGATTCCAAAAAGAGGCCGAAGGGCCTTATTTATCAAAATCAGGAAGGTAGAAACCAAAAACCTAACCCTAGAAGATGAAACGCCAAAAGTCAAGTGGGCCTTGTTTGGGTAAGTTAGTCCATCAACTTCCCAGAGTCATAACTATTGCATACGATCTCCGTTTGGGGCGCACAATAGCTCATTGGAAAGATATATCTGAGGCCTAAAACGATCGAGACAAAATAACATCATAGATTTTATTTTGCGAGAGAAACATACCCAAAATAATCGTTTAGGCCCTCAAAATGGCCCCAGAAGTTCAGGACCTGAAAAAACTGCTAAAAATAGTAAATTACAAGAAATGCCAGAAAACTGTTTTGAGCCAGATGGAAAGGTGGGCAGCCACCGATAACCATCTGGATCATCAACATGGAACAACAAATATTTCGATAAAGAGGTTGGAGGTGTAGATTTTTATATAAGAAAAAACACTTCTCCTCACATTCGTCTTCATAAAAAATACATTCTCAATCAATTCATTTGTATGGTGATTTCAAATATTAATACTAACAATATGAATATAGAAATATGTTATTTCACACCTATTAATTATAAATTCAATAGTTTACCACACACCCACAACAAAGGATCATGAGCAAAAATTAAATCCCTAGTATGATCACCATTCTGTTGGTACAAATATACAACAAGGGTGATGAGATATACAAAATTTGTGGTTGTTTCAAAGTCATAGAAAAAAGTGGGTGAGAAGACCCCACACCCTACATCTCTATTAATTAAATGTCTTTAGATCTATATGTTATTCATAAATAAAAAGGAATGCAACACAAAATCTACATGAATAACAAGAGATATAAAGAATCAACATGATATAAAGAGTGCCCAATAATATTGTATATATAAAAGACACACATGAAGAGACTAATGAAGACAAATAGCTCTTGGTGGCCCCTCAGCAAGAGGGTTCTTATTTCTTTCCCAAATGTGTGGTAGAAATGGCTTGACTTCTCCTCCTGGTTCAAAGAAACAAAAAGAAATGGATCTAAAAAGTTTCTAAAAATTTTGGTATCATTTTGGTGCTCTCGTGAAAATTCTTATGGAAATGGAATGAAACTCTTTATTTTATAGGAATAGTAGTGGTTATTATTGATAGGGTGAAAATAATAAAATATATTATTTGACCAGATCAATTGTTATCTGCTAATTGATTTTTACCTTTATTTTAAATAAAATAAAGAGGGGAAAAAACATAAAAGGGGATTATGGCTTTAATTCACCGAATATAACTTTATGAAAAGTGTCTTCCTAAGTTATGTGAGAGAAAATGGTTTGAAAGTGTGTATGACAAGGGATACATGGACCATGATAGTGTATATTAGTAAGGGTTGGCCTTTTAGGATAGGTGTGCAAATAAATGATGATAACTTATAACAAATTATGGGGATATTAAGATATATAAATTCCTAAATTATTCAATTGATAAATATTCATAAAACAGATCAAATTGCAAAGCATATTGAACAATTCCAAAAGCTCAGGGTCAGGGTAAGGAAAATCCTAGAGGATAATTTGTTAGATATTTTTATGGGAACTTAAAAGGAGATAATTGCACATGATGTGTGTCTCTTTGAACCTAAATCCCTATAACATGTTTTGAGTATCACAAGGAAAGTAGAAGACAAAAACAATTCTACTATAAGGGTGGAAACTAACAACTATCGAGAGAATCGTGTTTCCTCTCCTAAAATCAATCAACCGACAAGGTTGAAATCTCAACAAATGGACGAAATAAGAGAAAAGGGACTATGTTTCAATTGTGACAATAAGTATACTAAGGGGAATAAATGTGGTGATAATAAATTGTTCTACATATACTATGGAGAGGAAGAAGATCAAGAATTGGAACCACGATAAGATCTAGATATAGAAGAGACTACACCAATGATATATTTCCATTCACTAGTCAACATCAGTACTCCAAAATCCCTCAATATAGAAGGATATATCAAAGATAAAAATATAACAATGTTTATTGATTCTTGTAGCACCCATAATATCATCAACTAATAATTAGCAAAAAGTCTCAATTAGTCTATATTTCTAGCATGAGAGTTTCAAGTAATGATTGCAGATGGATGTACCATAAATTGTCCAGGGAAATGTTATAGTATTAAGCTTAATATGGGGGATTATTTATTCGACATTATCATGATTTCCATCCAAATAGGTGGTGATCATGTTTTAGAATGTGCCAATAGTTACAATCAATAGGAATAATTGTCCTTAATTTTCTAGATATTTTCATGAGATTTTCCTCAAAAGAGAAAGAAATTGAGCTTAGAAGTATCCGAGGAAAACCCTCTAAAGTGATAAGCTCTAACAACATGAAAAATTTACTCAAAAAGGGACACCATGGTGTAATTCACTACAAGGAGAACACCTCACAACAAAGGATTTTACAAAACCTCCTCAAAAAATTTCTCCCTTCTATGTTTATAGTGGAGGTTGTTAGACTAGGAAGATGGACAAAGATTCTTGTAGAGGTTTTTTTACTAGTGTTCTTGTAATCAAAATACGCACCAGTGCGGACATGGAAATAATGCACCAACATTGAGCTAGTAAGACACACTACTATCCACTTAAAAACAAAATACATAGAAACACACATACACATGATGCCCCATTGTGTATCACTCTCAAGCACATCAAGGCACGAGAAAATAAAAATAAAAATTATCAAATAAAGTTTCATTATTAAACGTCATTTGATTCTTCCGACCTCTCATAAAAGCATCATTGCTCACTCTCCTTCCATGTCTATCATGTTTGCAATGCTCTATAGTGAGTTTAATAGCTCCATTAGTAGATTCTACACATTTCCAAATTTTAGAAAATACCACAAATTTTCATTTCTTCACTACAATTCAACTGTGCCTCCTTGCAAGAGAAGCCACTAGGTAAATTGTTTATTACCTTTTTATTTCCATTTTCATTGAATTAAATTTGGAATGGGTCTGTAATTTGGTCTCTTTTAAAAAAAAATTATTCCACGTGGTACGTTTAAACGCTTCATATCACACCAAAATTTGGTGTGTCCTATAAATTTACATGAAGTACCCCACTCGATGCATATATAATCAATAAACACAACAACATTATTCATGAAAGTGCACCACTAAAATGTTGAAAAATAAACATATGGGTGTGTCTTTTTTGACGTTGTGTTACTTGTGCATTATAAAATAGAGTACACTATTAAACAAAACGTTGGCACTCCACAAAACGTGGAGCCCCAGTTCCCTCCATAAACCATTCACAATGCTTAGTCTTCTCCATGGAAAATTTACTCTCATTGTAAATCAAATTCAACCAAATGCATCGGTGCGGTTTATAGCACAACAAAGGGCATTATATAACTAAACACATTGCTAGAATACATATTATTTCTCATATAGCCATGGATAATTGTTGCATTAGACTATCACATTTCTTAGTGTTTTTTTGTATCTATTATAGCTCACCAATAACTATGCATATTATATATTGTTGCAAAACCAATCACTTTTCAAAAAAAATATTGCAAACAAAAATTGATTTCAATTTTTTATAAATACAAGATAGTTATATATGTCTGTGTTTTATAATTTTTTTTTTTGTTATTTATATATTTGTGTGTGTGTGTGTGTGTGTCCAAAAAGAATTTTATGTGAATCATAGATGACAATGATGACAAGTTCACAAGCAACATGTTGTAGGGGCTAGTCGACTAGGCTCGACAGTTGACTAAGAGTTAGTTGGTCGACTATCAAAGTAAAAAGTATAAGTGAGTCGATATTTATGTTAACTAATCGACCAAAGAAGTTAAGTAGTTACAACTTCCTCGTAACTAAATATGTAGGTATAAATAGATAAGTATGTATCAAAAAAGAGGGATCCATTGTGATGTATTGAATCATCTATCTAATAAAGGATATTCTTTGGGCTTCCACTACTTTGTGTATGTCTTTTTCTATATGTATGTATATGTGAATCTATGCTTGCTTATGTATTGAACTACTAGTAACACTCCCCTAATTTTCCCAAGATTACAACATTGGTTCCATTGTTGGTAGTTGTGAACCTGGGCATGCAGATGTTCACATAGATGATAACTAGGAAAGACATACAGAAATGGTGGGAGAAAAAAAATTGAGAATTACAATAAGAATTATGTAAGAAGGAAAAACCTAAATCTAGCAGAAGCACGGTCGTGATTTTTCTCGAAGACCCATGAAATATTTCTAGAAGTTATCCCAGAATCCTTGTTCGAGTACATCAACAAATATGGTAATGCATAAATTGATGCTCGATGAAAAATTAACCCTCAAGATTACAAACGTGGGTTGAATGAATCTGCATGAGTGGGTTGAATGAATCGTTGAAGATTACATAACAAAAAAATCTATTGAGGATCGAACATCCCTTGATAAAATAAAAGACAAATTCTACACGGAGCTGCATGATGGATTTTTGTGCACCATTCCGAGACTGCTTCATAAATTTTTGCTTGACAAAGGAATAGATGACATTGTTGAATTCTGAGCTCGACTTGGTACACCACCACAAAATAGTTGTGGGGAAGAGAGAGACTAAAAGTGGGTCGAATTCCTAGTAGCAAGGTGCAAAGACACAAAACAAGTGTGGGATTATTTCTTGAGAAAATAAGCATGGCCATCTTCACCGACTCCGAGTAATTTGAGGCGATGTTTGGAGTTCGTCTAGTCCATGATATTCCATAAGAAAAGAGCATACCAACATTCGATCGAATGAAGCATAAATTTTTTGAGAGGAAAGGAAATTTACAAAACAAGTGTCTGACATAAAAAAATTGGAGTGAGACAAGAGACAAAAGAAAAGAGAGGAGATTCAGAAACTATGGAACAACCAGAGGTTGAATAGAAAAATGGTCAAAGGAGATAATCCTGATAAATCGTGTGAGCAGTATGAGTCTGAAATAAACTGACTAGAGATGGAAATAACAACAACTATGGTGGTCCCCAACAAAAGTAACAAAGAACAGTTGATCGAGACTAGCAATAGTGGTCATCAATTAGAAAACCAAGTTGAAATCATGGCTTACGAATATTCAATATCATCGATCTACACTCTTCTTGTTCAAGCAATCGACCCTCGAATTAGAGAATTCCTTCAAAGGAGACTTCAGATCGATGAACAATATGCAAGATTACGGTATAGAACTGATGAGCATGGAAATTTACGTGACACACCTATTGGCGAGCCCAAAATAAATGAAGTCAATAAAATTCTCATTCACATCAAGGATATCGCGAAACTATCCTCCCTACCAAATCTTATATCAAGAGAACAAAATCTAATAAATTATATTTGTGAACCGACACATCCGATAGAAGGACATATCGTCGAATCTAAAGAAAAATGTTTCCAGAATGAATAAGTCACTTATGGAGAAACCAAGAAGCAATTAATCCTTGAATACCATCCATCAGAATATCGACCGACAGACAAGTCGTCAAAAGAAAAACCAACTAAGAATCGAACATCCCAGTTGAAAAGTGTGATAAGGTGAGGAGCATAAAAATATAGTGATCTTAAAAAAGAAGCCATGGGACTCAACAATATTCTCCTTTATAAAGGAGACGAAGATCCAAGAACACATTTGTTTTTATGAGAAAAATTATGGGATGTAGTAGAAATATCATATGAAGATAAGCAGATGGAACAATTTGGTTCCTCTCTTTGAGATGGTCCTCTATCATGGTTCATGTATTTCATAGAAAATCAAAACCATTCAAAATAATAAATAAAGAGCAAAGTTTTATCATTTTTCAAGTTCAAAGATGTGACACACTTGACCACACAAAACCTGAAAGAAATAAAGAAACAACCAGGTGAATCCTTCAATGAATATGACAAAAGATTCAAATATCTACTTAGCCAAATCACATCGAAAATTGATCAAAGTCTACTAGTACAATGGTATGTAGCTAGATTGGTAAAATGAATAAGAACCCTATTATGACTCTACGAGATAACCTTGTGTGAAGACGCATTACATAAATCACAATGTGTCGAGTTGGATAATGAAGGCCCATTGAATTCCTTGTCAATAGAAAGGATAGAAGAAAAAACATAACATCTACAACAAACCATTAAAAATATATCCTTAAGAAGAACTGAGGAGTTGTGTACCACATGTTGTGAAGATGGTAAAATAAAAGATACTTGTAGTTTTAACGATCAAGTACCAGGATCAATGGATTCACGATGAGTGAAGAAGAAACATACTGTAACATATGTGAAACCTTGAGCGACCATACTATACACTTGATTATCCAAAAAGATTGAAAAACACTAAGTGGTTCCATATTTGTGAAATGCACAACCACATAACATATCAGTGTCGACTAAATGCATGAAATAGAAATGTAAATACAATATATCAAAATGAAGAAATGGATCATAATAACAACTACTAGAGAAGAACTGATTACTATGGTCAAGGTCGTGGTCAAGGAGGTTGTGGTCAAGCCAGGTTCCAAGGTCGTGGACAATTTTGAGGTAGAACTTATTGTGACAATTGTTGGAAGGATGACCACATTGGTCCCGACTACCCAATAAAAGACCGGGTCGACTTGGAATTTTGTAATATTTGTGGCATTGACGATCATTCATTGGAAGACTGTCCGATAGTACTCATTAAGATCATGACAAAAAAAAAAACAATTTAATTAATAGACTATGTATATAAACCTCCATAATTAAATTTGTGGAGCTTTTTCTTTGCAGAGGCATGAAAATATGTCACTCTTTGGTGCCTCTCATAATTTAGTGTAGGAATTTGATCCTCAACCACTTCCTCAATGCTCTAGATTGAATTTCCTCCTTTACATGCCGCTCAAATTTCTCCAAGATATCGTCCTCATCATTTGTGTAACCATAATATGTACTAGCATGAATTCTCTTATAAATATCACACCTAAACCTACTTTTATGGTAATCCAATAGCTCTTTGAGACCAGGAAGTAATTTTTTATCCTTAAAGTGTTTATAAATGTGGCCCTAGGTGGTGGCACTCGTCACATCAATTTCATCCCCTTCCAAGTCCATCATCTTGTCCCCTACATTGGCATAATTAGGAATACCAAGTTCTACGATCAGAGCTTTGCAATGACCATTTTTCCTAATCATCAAGAATGGAATCTTAGTGGATGTCTTACTTATAATTCTCTATCAACCTCAAGAATTACCTAGTTCCCATATTGTATACTTCGAATTTAATAAGCATATTAGAAAAAAAATTGATGATCCATATATTTTGATAGCATGCCTTATCACTAAGTATTAAGCATTGACTTGGCCTTTTCCTTATCCTCCATAATATCCTCACTCATATATTTACTAAGAATCTCCTATTTCTTCTTCTCCAAAACCATGCACTCAATTGGTTTCTCATCTGGAAGGGGCACATGGGAAACAAACTCTCACTCTCTCTTCTACTCTTTTTCCTTGTGTTTCTCTCCGATTTATTTTTCCACATCCTCTTCTTCCTTGAACGTGAATGGATTAATGGAAGTTACTTGCATACTCTTTACCGTCAACCTAGCCTCCCTCTTGATAGACTTCATCCTCTACCACTCCCTCAATGCTTTGGCCCACATCTCCTCCTTCATGCGTCTATCAACATTCTCCAAGACATCGTCCTCATAATCCATGTAGCGATAATCAATAACGTCGATTAACTTATAAATATCATATCTACACCTTGTATTCTTCACCTAAGAGGGATTATCAAATATATATTTAACATCGGGGAGGAATTTCACAACCATGCTTGTACAATTAGTTTTTGGAAGATTGTAACATGCCATGTTTCAACAACTAATTGTACAAGCGGGGCTAGGAATTCCTCCTGGTGTCAAAGAAATATTCAATAAACCCATTGAGTTAAAGAAGAGGAGGTCTAGGTATGATATTTACAAGTGAATTGATTCCAATTATTATGACTACATGGATGAAAATGATAGTAACTTTGAGAAATTCGAGTGGCCCATGGAGGAGGAGATGCATACCTAAGCACCGAGGGAGTGATAGAGGATTGATTTCTTTAATATGGAGGACATGCTGATGGTCAAGAGCATGGAGGTTACTACCATTAATTCATTCCTGTTTGAGGAAGAGGAAGATGTGGCAGAATAAATGGGGTAGTGGGACAAGGGAAACTAGTATTAGAGAGAGAGAGAGAGAGAGAGAGAGAGAGAGAGAGAGAGAGAGTTTCACATGTGTGCCTTTTGAATGAGAGAGATATCAAGAACATGGTTTCGGGAAAGAAGAAGTAGGATCTTCCTAGTAAATACATGAGTCAAGATCTGATGGAGAAGCAAATTGAGGCCAAGTCAATGTTTAGTATTCAACAATAAGGCATGCTTGTGAAGATTATTGTGACATACTCAAGATTTTTTTTTTTTTTTAATTATTAATGTTATGTCATTGAAAATAAATTTCCATTTATGGAAATTCATACTCATTATTATTAAGACATTTAATTACTATATTTGTGATTATTGAGCAAGAGTTTAACTTTCCAACTATCCTCTTTTGATGGACAAATGTATGATAAAGATATTTTCAATAAATTAAATGGTGGAAACAAGTGGAACAACCAAGATAAAAGTAGATCACTATGAATCCATGACTCAGGAACATGTTTGAGTTAACTCAGAGCTGATTTTCACAAGTGTTCGAAGTGGAGTTATGTCACTGGCAACCCGTAAAGATCAAGGATTTGTAAATATGTGAATTTCCAAGGAAGGAAAATGTCCTAGGAAAAATGAAATGGGATGTATACAAAATATGTGTGAGGCACGACGTTGTTTATATAAATGTGTTTAAACTTCAAAAAATAGATCTAGCTAAACAATAACACACACATTTACAGAGAGAATTTGATAAAGAAGAAGAACGAGAGAAATAATGAAATAATTCTCATTAACCATTACGAATAATGAATAATTTACACATGATATACTCTGTATAGCTCAATGATTATGCACTGGAGGTGAACCAATGCTCCATAGTGGTGTTCTAGAGTGATCTGGACACACACCAATAGTTACGGGACTGAACTGCCACCTAGTCTAGTCTCTCAGGCAGTTACGGGAGTGAACTGCCACCTAGTTGAGTTAACTAATCAACTAGTCTTCATTTAACTGATTGAACAAAGAGTAGTGAGGAGTTAACTTAGGGAATCAAGGCTAATGTGCCACTCTGGTGATGATACCACGACAAGGTCGAATTATCATGGTGATGATCTGAATGTTACATGGTGACAAAACCAATGCAGCATCTAAACTCAACTCAACTAGTCAAACTGAAGTGTCAAATGAAAGAGAATATTCTCTAGGTGGAATATTCTCTCTTAAAATATAGGAGACTGGATAATGACTAATTATGAATAAACAAGGAAAAAAATTAGGAAAAACAAATCCTAGGTGTGTGTGAAGTGACTCCAACACACCCCCTGAACATCACTATGGTGAAAATAAAGAATGGGTCCTGGCAACGACGCCATGTTAGGTACCCAAATAAAAAAGATGCACTGAAAATAAAGTGAGGAAAGAGGGAAAACCTCATGGGAAAAACCCCTCGTCAAGGTACAATGTATGTAAAAAGAAGAACTATAGTTGTTAGGAAACTATGCCTTTCACTCCAAGAGGACTTCACAGAGAATGAAACTTATTCTTAGTGAAGGTCTGGGTGAAGATGTATGTCGTCTGTTCTGCTGAAGGACATAACTGTAGGTCGATGATCCCCTCATGTACTAAGTCCCGGATGTAGTGTATATGGATCTTGATGTGCATCGTCCACTGCCTCTGAACTGGATCTCTGCAGAACTTCGGAGTGCTCTGGTTGTCACACCAGATGATAATTAACCGATGAAACTGAATGCCCAACTCAGTGAGAAAATGTTTTAGCCACATAGCCTGAATGGTTATGTTAACTACCCCTCTATACTCTACCTCAACTGAAGATAGAGCAATGGGATATTTCTTCTTGCTCGACCAACAGATACCTGCCCAAAACCAAGACTGAGTGAGTAACCAGATGTGGACTTGCGATCAATGCTATTGCCAGCCTAGTCCGAATCAAGAAACCCGATCAGATATAATGTAGAGAATGTTGCATAATGAATCCCAAAGGTGATGGTTCCCTGTACGTATCATAGGATACACTTTGCAAATTTCCAATGTAGCTCATGCGGTTCCTGCATGAACCTAGAAACTGCACCAACTGTATATGAGAGGTTTGGTCTAGAGGGTGTGAGATACAACAAGCTCCCCACTAACTATCTGTACAGTGTGTTGTCAATGAGTGGATCCCTGCCATCCTCAATTTTTACTCCTAATAGGAAATGTTTCAGAGAAGACTTGCAGTCTGTCATGTGAAATCTCTCAAGGAGATCTCATGCATACTTGGATTGAGATAGTTTGATGCTTAATGCATCCTAACTGATCTTGAGTCCAAGGAAGAAGTGTAGCAGACCCATGTCTGTCATAAAAAAACTGTCATGTAGAATCCTCTTGACTGCAACAATCGCTGAAGTCGAGCACCCGATGATCAACAAATCATAGACATACATAACTAAAAGTAGAAGTGAACCAGTCGTCCTAAGCATGTAGACATTCGTGTCTAATTTACAACGTACAAAGTTTTGTGACCACAAGTAAGAATCCATCTTGGCATACCATGCCCTCAAATCCTGCTTGAGGCCATAAAGTGACGTCTTCAGTCGATAGACCAAAGATGAGTTCTGCATAAATCCCTGGGGCTGGTCCATGTAGATCTCCTCAGAGAGATCACCATGAAGCAATTCCTTCTTCACATCCATATGATGGAATTCCCATCCCTTGGATGCCGAAATGGTAAGTGTCAAGCGAATGGAGTCCATCTTCACTACTGGAGTGAAGGTCTCATCATAGTCAATACCATGAACCTGTTGAAAGAATTTGGAGACAAGCCTGGCTTTGTATCTGTTGATCTGTTCATCTGTTGCACTCTTGGTCCTATAGACCCATCTACATCTGACAAGTTTCCTCCCAGAAGGAAGGGAAACCACATCCCAAGTCTGGTTCTCGATGAGGGAGTTGTAATCCTCTTGCATGGAAGATTCACAAAAGCGATTTCCAGCAGCCTCGCCATAAGACTGTGGATCTGAAGACTGAACCAAGAAAAGATTTGTAGAGGGAAATGGTTCATTGGTAGTGAGTGAAAAAAGAGGCTCCTCAAAATCAGATTAAGTCCTCCTAGTATTGGCTGGATCACCAACGAGATCCCCTACATCTTGAAGAGTAGTCTGTGCCCATTTGGGCCTCTTCTCTGGATCTGCAACTACATCTGGATGCTTTGACTCTGTATATGACTGTACTGACTCTAAATTTGAATCATATAAGTCCTTTGAATCATAACTCTCATCTGAAGAAGACTCAGCATGTGCATGTTGATCATCTCGAACAGGTGGAAGAGTGAAGGTGTGTTCATGTGGCTGCTGAGGTACATGGGAGACACTTTTCTTGAATTGGACACTATGCTCAATGATGAGCCAGTTCGAGGAAAGATCAATAAGATGATATACCTTCACACCGTTGGGGTATCCAAAAAAAATGAACTCAGTGCTCTGTGGATCAAGTGCCTTCCTCTTTTCAAAGGGAATCTGGGCCCATGCATATGAACCAAAAATGCGAAAGTGGTCACTTCCGGTTTGAGACCGATCCAAGCCTCATAGGGGGTCTTATCCTTGACAGATCTATGAGGAGATATATTTTTTATGTATGTTGCAAAATTAAGTGCTTCGGCCCATAGTCTCTGTGGTAGTGACTTTGCATGTAGCATGCAAGATGTCATCTCATTTAGAGATTTGTTTTTCCGCTCAACAACTTCATTTTTTTGCGAAGTATAGGGAACTGTGTGTTGCAACTGGATCCCTACCTCATGGAAAAGATTATAGATCTCATGATTTACATACTCTCCCCCGTTATCAGTTCAGAGTAATTTGATCTTCTTTCTGGACTGTGTCTCAACCAAGGCTTTGAAATATTTGAGGTGTTGAAAGACCTCATATTTTTTCCTGAGAAAGTAGATCCAAGTAAAACATGACAAATCATCAACAAAAATGAGAAAAAAACTCGCTTTGTTGAGGGATGGACGTGGAAAAGGACCCATAAGGTCACTGTGGATCAGATCTAAAGGTGCGGAAGCTCGCTGAGACTTTCCTTTGTCGAATTTATCTTGAGGGTGTTTTTCGAGAACACATCCTTCACATACTCCCTTGGAGAAATGGATATATGTTAGACCATCAACTAATCCGTGCTTGCTAAGATATTGCATGTATCTGAAATTCAAATGTCCAAAACTTTCATGCCATATCCTAGTACTTTCATCAACATGAGTAAGCAGTAAAGCAGTGTCAGGTTCAATGAATTCAGAAAATGTATACAATCTAGACTAATGATTTACCTCACCGGTTGCAACCCTGGAGTTGGTTTGCATGTCCTAGATGTCTAAGAAATTTGGTTTGAATACGACTTTCTTTCCGGTGCCAAAATTCTTCATCAGATACATAGAGAGAAGGTTGACATCCGCAACACATTCTCGAAACTTTTGTTGGTGAGTTCAATCCTTCCTTTGTCAGTGACTTCGAAAGAAGAGTTGTTCCCCATCAGAATGGGAGGACCTTTACATGCATCCAAAGAATAATATACTACTTTGGAGGAAGCCATGTGATGTGATTCTCCTTAATCAACGATCCAAGCATTGGGAGAGGAGTTGATGGCAATAAAGGCATGGCTAGAATTGCCTTTCCTTGAATTCAGATCTTTTGGATTCTTCTTCTTGGCACCCTCAGGGATGCGATCTCCAAGGTTGTTTTGCTGAAGTATTTGAGACATCAGATATATTTGTTTTTGCATGCATTTAGATTTCAAATGGAATCCTTTGTGACAGTATGCACATTTCTCCCCTTTTTTTCCCTTTTCTCCTTTGGATCTGTAGGCATCGGTGAAAGGTTTTGTGTACCCTTCCTTCTTCAAATGTGCATGAGATTTCCTTTTGTCTTTAGATTTGGATTTCTGATATTTGTGCCTTCCATATTGCATAGTGAGTGCATACGCCTTTGGGCCTTTGATTTGGCCCATGTTGATGACCTTGGTTTTCTCTTGTGCCAGGGATTCGATAAAGTCCTCAAGAGAAGGCATCTTCCAGGTGGCTCCAGAGGTGAATCTGACAGTATAAAATGTAGATATGAATATAGAGAATTCAGGACCAAGATTGGAGATAATGGTGAGAACCATTTGTTTCTCCTCCTTCGATTTATCAACCCCACAAGCTTTAAGTTGCGACAATAAATCCTTGAATTTTGTAAAGAAATCTTGGATATTGTCGAAGATTTTTGGATCCTATGTGAGCAGCTCCACTTCCATCATATGTCCCCTCATCTCATCCTGTTTTCCAAAGAGCCCTTCCAAGATGGTCCAGGATCCATTGGGAGTCTTACAGGAAGATATGTGAAAAAGGAGATCGGGAGAAATAAGACTGCAAATTGTTCTGAGTGCCTCATCCATGTGATTTAAATACTTGGATTTTTCTATGGTTGATGTAGGATGTATATATTTATTCAAGGTTAACATATACAACCCTCTGGTACGAAGATGTATGGATGTTTTCTCCTTCCATCCATGTAATGTACCCCAAATTTACCAATATATATATATATATATATATTTTTTTTCTAATTAGGGTCATTAGAGTTGATCATCCATCTACAAAACCTTTCGAGCATTCATTACCTATACTACATAATAGTCATATTTCTTCTTTTTCTTCCGCAAATTACCCTTACCACTTATTGACATAGGTGTAAGTTCCATATATATATATTCATACATGACTAACTCAATTCTATCCTCAACAATAAGGGTGAAAGAGTAACCTAGTACTTAACAATTATAATCAGTTTGGAGATTCCATTCTACTTGTGCAAACCATAGGGCATACTATGGCATAAGTATATAAATTTTTAACGACCCTTAGGATATAGGTATAATTCACACCATAGCTCATAGGTGAAAGTGTCTCTAGTTCACATAGTTATTATTGATATGACACCAGTGCGCATGGGCGCTAATACTCATGGTAGTTATGACTAACAGTTGGTGAAAACTACTTGTTTCTTATCATGTAATGATCCCATGATAACCAACTTTTTCATAAGGCTAATGAATTTGAGGTAGGAGTCAGAACATGGTTAGACAAGCAAGAAAACTAAACTATAACCCTAAATGGACTGTCATCGCACTTCACCATAAATGTCAATAAGGAACCTGCAGAGGTAACACTGTCTTGACTTAAATTCCCTACCTGCGAAATTTATGTTATATTGTAGTGTACTCATTTGTGCCATCACTCGACCTCTGTGCCCATTGTGTCTCTGCCACCTTGCACTTCCCACATGGCCTAGGTACAGTTTGTAACTACCACCATTAATCTGTTTAGCATAGGATTTTCTAATATTATTGTTCGTTCTTCTCCCTTGGCTCTGTGTATTTGCAAAACGTTACAATGTTAACCATATTATTGTTCATTTCAGTGGCATGGCCAGAATCCATGAAGTTGGGCTCGCTCTAGTGGAAGGAACACTAGGAGGACCTCACCAGTCGGACACCACCTTATGTGAGGTAATAATATTTCGGTCCTTTTTATCCGAACTCTATGTATTACTAAAAGGTTATTATGTGCACCAGTCCCTTCGAAAATTCCTATTAGTGCTACTGGCCTGTCTTTTGTGGTCTGATATAGAATTTTAAAGTTGGAATTATACCCAATAGTGCTTAGGGTTTTATTGTGGCTCCACCCTTAACATCTGTATCAGTTTTTCTAAAACCCTTATACTCTGCGACAAACATTTCCTTTGTGTAAAATCCTGTAGGCAGTTCTGGATTGTAAAATGTCAAAGGGAGCTAGAAATTCCACTCTGTTAGTTCTGTCATAAGTGTAATGACAGATTTACTGTATGTCTTGGTTTCTCCTTCTGTGTTCTTAGTGTTTACGCACCCAGATATAGATGAGAGTTCTTTATTTGAGCCTTTCAGAGGTCTCCCTGCTTTGGCATAACTCACTGTCTGTTTCGTCGTTTGACTGTATACTTCATGAATTTTCCTGGGTTTTCTATCCTAGTTATGAACTAATTTTTCTTTGGTATGAAAGGGCGTTGTCCCTATGCGGTGTAAGCTTTACGATTTCGTTCCTTGATTTTTTAAAGATAATAGCTACAAAAATATATGTGCAGTTATGTATCTCTAAAGAGGTTTTCTGACTTTTCGATCTCCTAAATTTTGAGAGTATACATCTCAGTGTTTTCCAGGGTTCAAATTCATTTTAAAGGGGGCACGATAAATCTTGTAACCTTGTCCACCATGTGTATAGGGGATTTATTTCTTGCCTGAATATATGTCGTTAACATGCGGCCTGTAACTTTCCCATTGTGTTCCACACAATTACACAGTAAAAGGGTTTAACAATCAGAGACAGTTCTCCACGGATACAATAAGTTTTGTATACGCTTTACCCCAATAAGTTTAAATGTATCATTTCCCTTGAGGTATGTATGCTTGAAATTGTGTGCCACTTGTCTGAGTTTTAAACAGTAACTCGTAAGTTTAAGGAATAATATTTTTGGTGTCTCGTAACCCTGTTTGCAATTGAACTAGAAAGATAACACCTTTGTGGGATATACTCTACCCTCTACAATACCTTTCCATTCCGGAATTCTGATTAACTAGTTAAATTTCACTTGTTAGCATAAGGAGGGAAAATTCTAAGTAATTCAAACTCTGTTCTTAATTGCATTTCCTTTAACATAAAAATTGGTTCTAGTTACTTATAATTTCTCTGTTCCTGCATTATGTGTTTTGAAACTTTGACTGTCATGTTTCCCTCAACATAAATAAAATATTACATGAAAAATGCAAAGGCAACAAACGTCTTTGTAAGACCTGTATGGCTCTGAAAAATTAATCAGATTATCGAAAATATAAAGCGTTTAGCCTAGGTTTCTTGCTTGTTTATATTCCAGAGTTTAAGTTTTTTTAATAATCTCGGTTACTAGTCTAATGATGGGACCCCTATTTGCACTGCGAGAGTACCCATTAGGCCTTTCAAAGTCCACTTCTCCCCTTCGGGCTTGTGGACAGATCACTTCAACGACACCGACTGAAAGAGCACCCACGCCAACCTCAAGCTAAGTGCTACTCCTGTGTGGAAACCTTCGTTGGATTAATTAATTTATCTTCAAGTATTTAGGTTTACTTGTCTTCTGTCTTGACACTAATTATTTATCTCTATTTTCCTCCAGGACTTGTACCATCGCAATCAACGGATCAGGACAACGCCTTACTCGAAATTTTTTTATTCGAGTTCCAATTTTAATGTTTAGGTTTGGAGGATTCAGATACGTTTTCCAGTGATACTGGGTAATCACCCAGGGCATTCTATCTATAATTATTTGGTTTAAATCCTGCGGCTATACAGATCATTTATTCTTTTTAATAATAGGATATACAGATGTTTCTTCAGCCCTACGAATATTGTTGTTTAATATGAGCAGTCTCTGTACTATGGATTGTATAACTTTGAAAAAATTTGTTTATGGTTTACTGTGGAATAACTAAACTGTACTTTTTATGTGATTGGCATAGTCTTAACAATGGAAGATTTACTTGAATTTTCTCATGTCCAAGCATTGAAAATCTTGTTGTATGGGTAATTAGGTGTTTAAGTAGTTTTGAAATTCTGTACAACAACTATATATATATATATATATATATATATATACATATATTCATAGATATTCCTATCATATATATTCATTCTAAGTCTTGTTTTGGCATTTGTATAGTATAATATTCTTAACTATTTAATACAACCCTCAGTATTTAACCGACAACAATATATATACACATATTTAAATCTGAAGTTTTCTTCCAGAATTTCATTTAGCATCCTTCAACTGGCTAATATCCTTAAGTTGATTACCTATACATACATAATCACATGCCTGTAATGCTATAATTAAAGCAGTACTAATTCCATTTAGCTTAGATGCATATTCCAATATATTTACATAATTCAACTCCATCGACAACTAACACACAGAGATACTTTACTCAACGAATCCAATCAAACTGTAAGGGTTTATTCTACAATTAGTTTCATTACATGAGTAATTTAATCACAGAATATTCTCCTGGAATTAAATAGGTGCATTCAATCATCTATTTAATCAACATAACATTCATCCAGAATTTAGTAAATGTATCCTACCAGATGTTAATAAACAAAACATTTAACGAGGGAAGAGTAGAGGAACATATCTAAACAAAGTGCTGAAACAAAAGATGGAACAACCAAGTTCCGCCCAACCATAGAACCAAGCATCTAATCTACTTGCTTCGTTCACCCCCTAGCCTGACCATGAATTCATGAGGGCGAACTCCAAACTCTTCCTTAGCTATCATTCTCTTCCAGAATCAGAATAATTATCCTTGCCTCACACTAAAACAAAAAGTACTCATAACAACAAGTGATATTCCTCTCCTTATCATACTAGGCAGCGTCCTGCCTCCTCCCATTTGCTATATATGCAAAAATCATATTGTGCCTAGGTCTTTTCCCCTTTGGAATTTTCGAAAATTTGCAAATCCTTGATTTTCAGGGGCTGCTAATGGTCAAATTCCTGATTTTCCACTTGTAAAATTCATCCCTGAGGTAGTTCAAACATGTTCCCCACTCATGGAGTCACGATGAGATGATTTCAACTTGGCTATTCCATTTGTCTCTTAGCAATAAATATAAAAAAATATTTGTTTCTTACAAGTGTCATACTCAAAGACTTGGTTCGACAAATCAAATCTTTTCCCAACATTCATACTAATAAATTACAATTAACTAAATTCCAAATTCGGAATTCAGAATTTCCATAAATGACAATAATTTTCCAAATTCGAATTTACCAAAAACGGAAATAAATTCCTAAGTATATTCAGACTTCAATAATAATTTATTTTTGGGGATATTACATCCTTTCCCCCTTAAATACAACACTTTCCTTAGTGTTCATTCCTTTCTCGGAACAGGTTTGGATAAGATTTCTAAAAGTCTTCCTCCAATTCTCAAGTGGCCTCCTCAGGACTAAAGTGCTTCCATTGCACTTTTACCTGGGCGACGATTCTGTTCCGTAGTGCTATTTCTCTCATGTCCAGAATGCACAAAGGTTCCAGTGCTATTTTTCTCATGTCCAGAATCGACCATGTGAATAGGATCATGAACATAATGTTTTAACAAAGAAACATGAAATAAATTATGAATTTTCAGATTTGCAAGAAGTGAAAGCTCGTATGCCACGGGTCCAATTTGAGCTAAGATCACGAAAGGGCCACAAAACCTGGGTGCCAACTTGGAAAAGTTTCCTATCTTTAATGAACTTCTTCTTACTTTGACTTTTAAAGACACGTGGTCTCCAACTTGAAATTCCTGGTGTCTTCTTTTCAGGTCCGCATAACTTTTATGTCTGTCGTGTGGCTCCTTTAAATTTTGTTGTATTTTTCTTACTGTATTGTCCATTTCCTGGAGCTTTTCTGGTCCCACCATGAGTCTATCAACTAGGTTATCCCAGCTAATCGGAGTTGTACACTTTCTGCTATACAGTACTTTGAAGGGGCTCATCTTAGCTGATGTCTGGTAACCATTATTGTATGCAAATTCTACCAAGTGCTTTTAGGCTTCCCACTTACTTGGTTTCGTCCTTACATACATTCATAGCATATATTCCATGATTTGGTTTGTTCGTTCACTCTACCCATCCATTTGTGGATGGTAACTCCTGCTAAAATTCAAGTTAGTATTTAACCCTGCAAACAATTCTTTCCAAAATGTAAATGCAAATTTTATGTCTCTATCCGAAATCACCATTTTAGGAATACCATGTAGCCTAAAAATTTCTTTCATGGATATTTCAACAATGTTAATATCTTTAGAAGTAGATTTTACAGGAATAAAGTTTGCAGATTTGCTAAGATTATCAATTACTACCATAATTGAATCATGTTGTTTTTTAGTTCTAGGCAAACATGTGATAAAATCCAGTGATATAGTCTCCCATTTCTATTCCGATACAGGTAGAGGCTGCAACATGTCGACTGGGTGTTGGTGTTCAGCCTTCACTTGTTGACAATATTGGAACTTAGACATGTATTATGTTGTCTCACCTTTCATATTAGGCCAATAAAAGAACTTCCTTAGTGATGTTACCATTTTATGGTATCCCAGATGACCAGAATATGGTTTCTTGTGTACTTCATCCAAAATTGTTAACTTTAATTCAGTAGAATCGGGTATGTATAATCTGTTTTTGAATCTTAGTAGACCATTTCTGTCCAAAATCATATCTGTCTTGTCTAAATTTTCTTCGTTATTTTGTAAATCTTCCACTGTTTTAATATATTTTTCATCATTATTACTTGCAACCTTTATCCTTTGCTCAATGTCACTTTCTTCCCTACTAATGTTTATCTCAAACAACCCATGAAATCTTCTACTTAAATCATATGCCACCCTTTTTTCCTTACCCTTGATGTGTCTTACCTCGAAATCAAATTCGCTCAAGAAGGCCAACCATCTTGCTTGCCTTGCATTAAGGTCTAGTTGACTAAACAAAAATTTCACACCACTATTATCAGGCAACAACAAAAACTCTCTGCCCATTATATAGTGTAGCCACATATTTAATGCATGATGACAACTGCTAACTCCAAGTCGTGAGTTTCGTAGTTTCATTCGTGCTCTTTTAGTTTTTGAGACTCGTAAAAAATAATGTGCCCTTCTTGAGTTAGGACACCTCCCAAACCTTCTTTGCTCGCATCCACACAAACTAAGAAGTCTTTATCCAGGTCTGCTACCCTTACAATTGGTGTGGCTGTTAACAATTCCTTTAACTTATCAAAAATATCATGACACTTATGTGACCAATTGAACTTGGTACCCTTCTTTTGTAGTGATGTGATAGGGTAAGAAATCTTAGAGAATCCCTCTATAAATCTGCGGTAAAACTCGGTGATTCCCATGAATGACCGGATGTTTGCTACGTCCTTAAGGATAGGCCATTCCATGATGGCCATTATTTTCTCTGGGTTGACTGCAATAACTTATTCCGATATTACATGTCCTAGGTACCGTATTTTCCTTGGATAAAAGTCACATTTGTCGAATTTAGTATACAATTTGTTCTTTCTTAAAGTTTGCAATACTATCCTTAGATGATCTTTGTTTTCTTCTTCTGTTTTAGAATACACTAGGATATCATCGATAAATACCAAAAAAAACTTATCCAAGTACTGATTGAAAATGTTGTTCATTAAACACATGAATGTTGCTGGTGCGTTAGTGATGCCAAATGGTATAACAACAAATTCCTAATGTTTATGTCTCATTCTGAACGTTGTTTTATTTATTCTAACCTCGTGATAACCAGATCTTAAATCCAATTTAGAAAAAACCTTTTCCCCACCCACTTGATCAAACATATCATTGATTGTAGGTAGGGGGTATTTGTTCTTGACAGTCATTTTGTTTAACTCTCTATAATCAATGCATAATCTTAAAGTTATGTCTTTCTTTTTAACAAATAGGACTGGTGCTCCCCATGGTGAGACACTTGGCCTGATGTATTCCTTGTCCAACAGTTATTGTAGTTGAATCTTTAACTCCGTTAATTCGGGTAAACTCATTCGGTAGGGTGCCTTAGATATAGGGGATGAACTAGGAAACAGATCTATAGAAAAGTCTATCTCTCTTCTTGGGGGAAGTTTAGGTATTTCGTCAACAAACACATCTTTAAAATCATGTAAGACGACAAAATATTCTAGGCTAGGTTTATTTTCTTTTTCCAACATATTTGTTACTTGGATAGCATAAATTTGAGAACCTTTCCTCATGCACTTCTTAAATTGCATTGTTGAAATCTACCTAACTGAGATTGGTTTTTGTATGCATTGTACTATCCTAACAATGTCATTTTCGTCTTTGTAAGTGAGTGATTTATCATAACAATCCAAAACTTTGTTATGCCTCTCTAACCAATCCATTCCAATAATTATATCATAAGACCCTAATGGTAGAATATTCAGATTTATCTTTGTGTTTGGACCACCTAAACTGAACTCACAATCATAAATAAAATCGGTTACTTTTCATTTTGTTCTTGTTGCTAGTTGGACTATCAAAGTTTATTTGAATTCACTACACTAGGAGAGACAAAACTCAAGGTAGCTCCTGGATCAATTAAAACAAAAACACGACTACTGTTAACTTTACCTTCAACTTCCACTACATTGGACTGGTGATCATCTTGTCGGCCATCCACGGCTGCATTGACTCTGTGTAAGCTTCTGCCCACATCTCTCACTATAGAGGCTTCCTAAAGGTTGTGAATCATAGTCCTGGCTGCAGATGTTAAACGTGGACAGTTCCTCCTTAAGTGAGGCTCTCCACATTCCCAACATTTTAATGATTCTTTGGGGATGTCCCCAAACTTCTTGGTTCCTAGATTAACTGGTTTACCTCCTCCTTGGGTGTTATGTTTATTGGAGTGAAAATATTTCCTTGGAAAACTCTTTGCTGCATTCTGGAAAGGGGTTGGCTAATATCCCTTCTTCCGCTGGTTCATTCTATCTTGTTTCTTGTCTTTCAAACCCCTGGGAAATTTCGACCGTTGTTTATATTGGTCGTAACACATTCGGGCCTTCCTGAAAACTTCCCTTAAGGTCTTGGGGTTGTCAAATTCGATCCTATCCTTATAGGACTTTGGTAAACTATGACATCCCCAAAAATAAAATATTATTGAAATTTAAAATTGCTGGAAATTTATTCTGTTTTTAGTAAATTCGAGTTTGGAATTTTTTTTCCATTTATGGAAATTTTGAATTTGGTAATTGTAATTAATTATTTTGACTATTTGGCAGAGACCTGATTTGACCCAACTAACTATTTGACTATGACACTTGTATGGAAATAGAATATTTTATATTGGTTGTAGGAGGACTAATGGAACAACCATGTTAAATTTAGTTGACCATGACTCCATGATCGGGGAACATGTTGGAACTACCTCTAGGATGATTATTACAAGTGGAAAATCAGAGATTTGGTCATTGGCAGCCCTTGAAAATCAAGGATTTAGAAATCTATGAAAATTCCCAAGGGAGGGAAAAGACCTAGGCAAATGATAAATTACATATGAGAGGAGGCATGACGCTGCGAAGTATGCTGGGAAATGAGACTTTTGATTTACTTGCTGTTATGAACACTGCTCGAGTGTGAGGCAAGGGAAAACTGGTGGAGCTGTAGGACATTGCTAAAGATAAACTTTTCCAAGTTTGCCCTCATGGATTCATGGTCAGGCTAGGGGATGAATCGGGAAAGTAGTTTGGCTGCCCTGTTCTACGGTTGGGAGGAACGTGGTTGTTCCCTTTGTCTTTCAGCGTATTATTTCAGATATGTTATTTCTATCCCTTCTCTAGATGAATGTTAATTGGTTACATACTCGATAGAGTGTATTTATTAGAAATAATATTAAGGATGAAAGATCAAATGCATCCTATTGCAAACTTAGGAATTGCTAGAATGTCTCTCTACTAGTTTGGAATGGATTATCTCTGCTTCATCTTATTACTGTTATGAATACTAGTTCCCAAAAGTATACTAGCTGGAAGGATATGACTAGTCAATTCTTAAAAAGGATTTGTGTTGTGGTTTGGATTACTACTGTAGTAAGATAAAGTTTCGTAGTTGAAAACCCCACAAGTAAATTATGATGCAGATTTGAGTTTACCTACATATTGAATGCAAATGGAAAACTACAAAGTGTATATATATATATATATATATATATATGTGTGTGTGTGTGTGTGTGTGTGTGTGTGTGTGTGTGTGGAAATTTCTGATATATAAAGGCACACACTCCAGTAGAGTAATTAACTAACATTTCTTCCATGTACCAGCTGAACAGTCATGATTTTCTTAGAAGATAGCCCTAATCACAAGTGTCTAAGATATATATATATATATATATATGTATATTTAAAGTACGTAAGTGACCTTGCGAATACCAATAATTATTATAGACCATCTACATCATTTACACATCTTTATATCAACTCATGTTTAATGAAACGTTATAGGTTGAAATGTTTGAAAATTACTGGAGTGAATCGAATTAACATAGTTTAATTACCAGAACTAATCACGAGAGGCGCGAAGGCCCAAGAAAGAAGGGACATCCCGAAACTTAAAACATACCCCTGAGTAAATTCCTAACTGTGTAAATAACAACACAATCACCTAAAAGTTCAAAAGGAAAGTCTTTAACACAAGTATAGTAAGTGCAAATTGAATTCATATACCATCATGCGATCTGGAGTCAACTATAAACAAGATACACATATAACGTGTGATAACCGAGTATTTTTTTTCCTTTCCAAAATCCTTTCTAGGAAGTAGCCAATATGGCGCTAGTATATTAAACCAATAAAATAACCAGTACGCTATTATAAGTAGGCGGAAGGGAAACCCTGTAATTCTTTTAAAAATAGTATTACATATCTCGTTCCGAATTGAAATAAATGAACATCCCATGTGGTGTTTTACTTCCAACGATAGAATTTTCCATCACAAAATGGGTTGCGCTTAATCAACAATATCGAAACCACGACTTAATATCCATTTGAGGGTTTTGGATACCGGAAGTTGGAGGTGTCAAGGACACTCATGACAAGAATGATGAAATCAAAAAATGTGAAAGATCAGAGCATGTCAAAGACTCCATTTCAGAGTTTCACAGACTAGGAAATCAAAGATCAAAGGAATTTTAACCTTTGAAGTAGCGAACCTCGAAATCCTGAAACAGACACATCAACAAACCACGCCAGCTAAGGACACGTGGCACAATTAGGCAATGACAAGTGTGAAGTTGATTCAACATTTCAGGCACATGTAAGTCACGAATCAGAGTGACACATGGTAGCTATTCGACACGTGTCAATCCATGTGTGGCATCAGCAGGTTTACGTCACATCGAAACTTTCTATTTCGGGATTTTACATAGCAAGAAGAAACTCCACCATCATGAAGTATCGAACTCTGAAATGCCGAAAGGGACTATTGTGAGTCTCAAAAACTCGAAATACAAAACTCTGAAATCCCCTCAACCATCCATCTCAATGGGTTATGTGAACCGTCGGATCGCTTCAGAGATTTTGTGATCATGAATTTTATAATGTTGGAGTCACAATGACTTGAAAGGAAAAACGTCGAAATCTCGTCAGCCGTTCGATTAAGGAAATAAGGGATCAGATTATGAAGTTTTTTGGACTTTTGATCTGGCTCCATTTCGAGGATTGCGACTTACCGAAATACCAAAATGTCAAAATGTGAAAGTCAGTTTGATTAGGCCCGTGGTCATAGCCAGTGGGCATATGGATTAAGCGCGAGACCAAGTACTTGTAATCCAATGGTGCAGGTGAATTTGAATATGATTGGAGGATTATGAAATATTCGTACTCTGAGTTTAACTGAAAGGCCTTACCTAACCACTATCATGTATCCAGATATTTAAAAAAAAAACTATAGGGTTCTATTTATATTTAAACTTTTCGCAGAGGAGTATAGACTAATAATCTACTTTTACCTAAGTCTATTTGGTCATTTTCATCGTATGATTATGTGTATGGACTAATGCATGAGGCCTAGGCCATCAACCCCCAAAATCATTTGTATTGTAAACATATGGTAATGGGTTATTTGTAGGGTGTAACGCGTTGGGATTTGGCCATAAAATCCCAAAGTCATTTGTGATGTTAAGACTATGGTAATGGTTATAGGTACAAACAGATAGGAAAGTAATTATAATTACATGAATTGAAATAAACATTGAAATGAGGAGTAAACACTTATCATCGATCAAAAAACTTTAAGCTAAATGGTAATGACAGTCGACGATAGTAAGGACTCTTGCAAAATTTCAGACTCAAGCTTACTTGCTTGAATCTCGAACTATTCAAGGATATTTATACAAACAATTTTTTTTTTTAGACAGTTTTTGAGGTATATTACATATGGTATCAGAGAAAAAGATAGAGCATTGGGCCTAAAAAAGGCCACATTAGCTGCTTAGTATTTATTCTAATTTATGTAAAACTAATAAATCTTATGGTTACAAACATAAAGCCCTTTCTGTTTTTTATGGCAGCTCAGGAGGGTGCAAAAATCAGGATGGAAGGAAATCCACATCAAGGACCTCTTGGAGATCCAAGACAGAATAGTGATGGAAGATCACCCATGGAGGTGTTGGAAACAATGAGGAATATTATTGTTGAACTGCAGGTTTTCAAGGCTGACAATGAAAAATTGAAGAAAGAACAACAGGAACAACAAGAGATAAATGAAGTCTTGTTGCATAGTATAGTAACCAAGAAAAGCCCAAAATATGATAACCATGACGAAGAGGTCAGCAAAAGGGCCTCCAATAATTTTGGTCCGAAAATAGAAAAATGAGACAATTCATCTGAAGTGACACCTTCAGCTGAAGACAAAACTATACCAGATAGAAAAAGAAAACAAGTAGACCACCTTGAAGGAGAATTTAAAAAGATTAAACCAGCTACCTTTAATGGATAATCTAGGACAGGAGAAGAAGCCGAGGCATGGTTGTTGGACATAAAAAAACTTCTAGATATACAACTATTCCAGCAACATGAAGGTCAGAATGGCCATATACAATATGAAGGGGAAGGCCAACATTTGGTGGCAGGACCGGAAATTGGCCAAGGGATTAAAGGAGAAACAATTGGAATGGTCTGACTTTAAGAAGTATTTTAAGAAACAATACCTTTTTGAAAGCTATTATGAAAGGAAGACGAAAGAATTTTATGAGTTACGACTCAGACAGATGACGATAGAGGACCTTATAAATAAATTTTTGGAACTACTAAGGTTTGTACCATACATCCGGGAGGATAAGGTAAAAATCCAGTGATTCTTAAGCTGTTTACCACAGTCCTATAGGGACAGAATTGAGTTTGACAACCCCAAATCCTTGAGTGAGGTATTCTAGAAAGCACGAATGTGGTACGACCAGTATAAACAACGAGTAGAGTTTCCCAAGGCCTGGAGGGATAAGAAGAAAATCGAATGAATCAGCGGAAGAAGGAAGACCAACCAACTCCTTATCAGAATGCAGCAAAAAGTTTCCCAAGGAAGGATTTTCACTCCAATCATCTGAATGCGCAAGGTAGCGGTAAACCAGTAAACCTGGGAATGAATAAGTTTCGGGACAACTCCCATGAGCCATTAAAGTGTTGGGAGTGTGGAGAGCCTCATCTAAGGAGGAATTGTCCACGTTTAATTTAAGCAAACAGAACTGTTGTAAACAATTTGCAGGAAGCCTCGATAGTGGTAGACATGGGAAGAAGTCTGCATCGGATAAATGTAGCCATAGATGGTCTACAAGCTAACCACTAGTCCTCAGTGGTAGAAATCGAAGGTAAAATCAATGACACTCGAATTTTTGTTTTAATTGAACCTGGAGCTACGTTAAGTTATATTACTCCTGATGTAGTAGAGTCGAATAAACTTAAGAAACTGAAGCACGTAAAATCATGGCTTGTACAACTAGCAACATGTACTAAAATTAAAGTAGTTGACTTTATTTCTGATCTTGAGTTCATCTTATATGGTCAAAAGATAAGGACCAATTTGAACATCCTACCACTATGATCTTATGATATGATTATCGAGGTGGATTGGTTGGAACAACACAAAGAAGTACTAGACTGTTATACAAAGATGATTTTGGCACTATTAGAACAACCCAATGCATACCAAAAACTATACCAGTCAGACAAATTTCAGCGATGAAACTCAAGAAATGTATTAGAAAGGGATGCCAAGTTTATGCCATCCAAGTGATGAATCTATTAGAAAAAGAAGATAAGCCCAAGTTAGAAGACTTTGCTATCCTATGTGAATTTAGAGACATGTTTGTGGATGAGATACCAGAATTACCTCCCAGAAGGGAAATAAATTTCTCCATAGACCTACTACATGAATCAGACCCTATCTCAAAAGCACCCTACCGAATGAGTCTACCAGAACTAACAGAATTAAAAAATACAATTACAGGAATTGTTGGACAAATAGTATATCAGACTGACTGTCTCACCATGGGGAGCACTAGTCCTCTTTGTGAAAAAGAAAAACGGTACTCTAAGACTATGTATCGATTATAGACAAGTGAACAAAATGACCATT
>SNQJ01S0000105.1:299515-330072 GCA_010110895.2 Picea sitchensis
ATAGGTGAACGTGTCTCTAGTTTGCAAAGTTATTAATGATATGACGCCAGTGACCATAGGCGTTACTACTCAGGGTAATTATGACTAACGCTTGGTGCCAACTACTTGTTTCTTGTCTTGTAATGATCCCATGATAACAAACTTTGGCATAAGGCTAATGAATTCGAGGTAGGAGACAGACCATGGCCAGACAAGTAGGAAAACTAAACTGTAATCATAAATGGACTTTCATCGCACTTCACCATAAATGTTGATAAGGAACCTACATAGGTAACATTGTCTTGACTTAAATGCCCTACCTGCGACATTTATGTTATCTTGTAGCGTAATCCTTTGGGCCATCACTTGACCTTCGTGCCCATTGTGTCTCTACCACCTTGCACTACCCACATGGCCTAGGTATAGTTTGTAACTACCACAATTGATCTGTTCAGCAAAGGATTTTCTAATGTTATTGTTCCTTCTTCTCCCTTGGCTCTGTGTATTTGCAGAACATTACAATGTTAACCCTGTTACTATTCATCTTGGTGGCATGGCCAAAATCCATGAAGTTGGGCTCGCTCTAGTGGAAGGAACACTAGGAGCACCTCACAAGTCAGACACTACCTCATGCGAGGTAAGAATCTTTTGGTCATTTTTATCTGAACTCTTTTTGTTACTAAAAGGTTACTGTGTGCACCCGTCCCTTCGAAAATTCCTATTAGTGATACTGGCATGTCTTCCAGGGTCTGATATAGCATTTTAAAGTTGGTATTATACCCGACAGTGCTTCGGGATTTATCGTGGTTCCACCCTTAACCTCTGTATCAATTTTTATAAAACCCTAATACTCTGGGACAAACATTTCCTTTATGTAAAATCCCGTAGGAAGTTACAGACTGTAAAATGTCAAAGGGAGCGAGAAATTCCACTCCACTAGTTCGGTCATAAGTGTAATGACGGTTTTACTGTATGTCTTGGTTGCTCATTCTGTTTTCTTAGTGTTTACGCACCTAGATATAGATGTGAGTTCTTTATTTGAGCCTTTCATAGGTCTCGCTGCTTTGGCATAACTCCTTGTTTGTTTCATGGTTTGACTGTATACTTTGTGGATTTTCCTGGGTTTTTTATCCTAGTTAGGAAGTAAGTTTTCTTTAGTATGAAAGGGCATTTTCCCTATGTGGTGTAAGAATTACGATTTCGTTCCTTGAGTTTCTAAATATAATAGCTATGAAGATATATGTACAGTTCTGTATCTCTAAAGAGGTTTTCTGACTTTTCGATCTCTTAAACTCCGAGAGTATACATCTTAGTGTTTACCAAGGTTCAAATTCCTTTTAAAGGGGGCACGATATATCTTGTAACCCTGTCCATCGCATGTATAGGACGTTTCTTTCTTTCCTGAATATATGTCCTTAACATCTGACCTGTAACTTTCCCATTATGTTCCACACAATTACAGAGTAAAAGGGTTTAAGAATCAAAGACAGTTCTTTGCGGATACAATAAGTTTTGTATGTGCTTTACCTCGATAAGTTTAAACGTATCATTCCCCTTGAGGGCTGTATGCTTGAAACTGTGTGCCACTTGTTTGAGTTTTAAACAGTAACTCGTAATTTTAATGAATAATATTTTTGGTGTTCTGTAACCCTGTTTGCTATTGAACTAGAAGGATAATACCTCTGTGTGGTATACTATACCCTATGCAATGCCTTTCCATTCTATAATTATGATTAACTGGTTAAATTTCACTTGTTAGTGCAAGGAGGGAAAATTCTACGTAATTTGAACTATGTTCTTAATTGCATTTCCTTTAACTTCAATCTGTGGTTCTAGTTACTTATAATTTCTTTGTTCCTGCATTCTGTGTTTTGAAACTTTGACTGTCATGTTTCCCTCAACATAAATAAAATATTACAGGTAAATCCGAAGGCGACAGACGTCCTTGTAAGACCTGTATGTTTCTAAAAAATTAATAGGATTATCGAAAATATAAAAAGTTTAGCCTAGGTTTATTGCTTGTTTATATTCCAGAGTTTAAGTTTTGTTAATACTCTCAGTTACTAGTCTAATGATGTGACTCCTATTTGCATTGCAAGGGTACCCATCAGACCTTTCAAATTCCACTTCTCCCATTGAGGCCTGTGGACAGATCGCTTCAATGACACCGACTGAAAGTGCACCCATGCCAACCTCAAGCTAAGTTCTACTCATGTGTGGAAACCTTTGTTGGCTTAATTAATTTATCTTCAAGTATTTAGGTTTACTTGTCTTTTGTTTTGACACTAATTATTTATCTCTATTTTACTGCAGGACTTGTACCATCACAATCAATGGATCAGGACAACGCCTTACTCGAAAAAAAGTTATTCGAGTTTCGATTTTAATGTTTAGGTTTGAAGGATTTAGATGTGGTTTCCAGTGATACTCGATAATCACCCAGGGTATTCCATCTGTAATTATTTTGTTTCAAGCCTGCGGCTATACAGATCATTTTTTTTTTTTATTAATAGGATATAGAGATGTTTCTTCAGCCCTACGAATATCGTTGTTTAATGTGAGCAGTCTCTGTACTATGGATTGTGTAACTTTGAAAAAATTTGTTTATGGTTTACTGTGGAATAATTGAATTGTACTTTTTATGCCATTGGCATAGTCTTAACAATGGAAGATTTACTTGAATTTTCTCATGTGTGCAAGCATTGAAAATCTTGTCGTATGGGTAATTAGGTGTTTAAGTGGTTTTAAAATTCTGTACAGTAGCTATATATATATATATATATATATATATATTCATTCTAATTCTTGTTTTGGCATTTGTACAGTGTGATATTCTTAACTATTTAATACAACCCTACATATTTAACTTACAACAATATATATACACATTTAAATCTCAGGTTTACTTTCGGAATTTCATTTAGCATTTTTCAACTCGCTAATATCCTTAAGTTGATTACCTATACATGCATAATCATATGCATGTAATGTTAGAATTAATACAGTAGTGATTCCACTTAGCTTAGATGCATATTCCAATATATTTACTTAATTCAACTCCATCGATAGCTAACACACACAGATACTTTACTCAACTAATCATATCAAATTATAAGGGTTTATTCTACAATTAGTTTCATTACACCAGTAATTTAATCACAAAATATTCACCCATAATTAAATAGGTGCATTCAATCAACTATTTAAGCAACATGAGATTCATCCAGAATTTATTAAATGTATCCTACCAGCTGTTAATAAACAAAACATTCAACCAGGGAAGAGTAGAGGAACATATCTAAACAAAGTGATGAAACAACAAAAGGAACATCCAAGTTCCACCCAACCATAGAACCAAGCAACCAATATACTTGTTTCGTTCACCCACTAGCCTGACCATGAATCCATGAGGGAGAACTCCAAACTCCTCCTTAGCTATCGTCCTCTTCCAGAATCAAAACAATTCTCCTTGCCTCACACTTAGAAAACCAATTCTCATAACAACAAGTGATATTCCTCTCCTTAGCATACTAGGCAACACCATGCCTCCTCCCATATGCTATATATGCAAAAAGTATCTTGTGCCTAGGTCTTTTCCCCTTGGGAATTTTCGCAACTTTGCAAATCCCTGATTTTCAGGGGCTGCCAATGGCTAAATTCCTCATTTGCCACTTGTAAAAATCAGCCCTGAGGTAGTTCAAACATGTTCCCCACTCATGGAGTCATGGTCAGTTGATTTCAACCTCCGTGTTCCATTTGTCTCTCAGGAATAAATATAAAAAAATATTTGTTTCTTACAAGTGTCATAGTCAAATATTTGGTTGGACAAATCAAATCTTTGCCCAACAGTCATAATAATAAATTAGAATTAACTAAATTCCAAATTCGTAATTTCCATAAATGACAATAATTTTCCAAATTTGAATTTACCAAAAATGGAAATAAATTCCTAAGTATATTCAGACATCAATAATAATTTATTTTTGGGGATATTACAATGCAAAATAGTTGTAAGGTGTAAAAATGAATTCTTTTTGGGAATCCATCTCTCCGTTGTCTTCAATCTTTTGTACCTGTAGAAAAATTTGGTGTAGCTTTTGCTTACCAGTCTGTCGGCTCTGATACCATGTAAATGTGTTTAACCTGTACAGAATAGATCTATCTAAACAATAATACACACATTTTCAAAGAGAATTTGAGAAAGAATAAGAAGGAGAGAAAGAATGAAGGAATTTGCATTAACCGTTATGAATAATGAATAATTTACACATGGTATACTCTGTATAGCTCAATGAGTGCGCATTGGAGGTGAACCAATGCACCATAGTGGTGGTCTAGAGTGATCTGGACACACACCAGCAGTTACGGGAGTGAACTGCCACCTAGTCTAGTCTAGCAGGCAGTTACGGGAGTGAACTGCCACCTAGTCTAGTCTAGCAGGCAGTTACGGGAGTGAACTGCCACCTAGTTGAGTTAACTAGTCAACTAGTTTTCAGTTAATTGACTGAATAGAGAGTAGTGAAGAGTTAACTCAGGGAATCAAGGCTAATGCGCCACTCTCGTAATGATACCAAGGCAAGGTCGAATTAGCATGGTGATGATCCAAGTGTTGCATGGTGACAAAACCAATGCAACATCTAAACTCAACTCAACTAGTCAAACTGAAGTATCAACTGAAAGAGAATATTCTCCAAGTGGAATATTCTCTCCTAAAATATAGGAGACTCGATAACGACTAATTATGACTAATAAACAAAGAAAAACCTTAGGAAAAAGAAATCATATGTGTGTGTGAAGTAGCTCCAACAGTTTAGTATGTTGTGTAAATGAATATTTGTTGTGTGAGCACAAATGGTGTTAGGAAAAAATTATTTTATAAGGAGTAGATAAGGAGTAGATATCAGTTTTCCCTTATGGAGTCATGGTTAGGCTAGAGGGTGAAGAGGACAAGTAATATTGGTTGTTCTACGTCTATGGTTGGGTGGAACGTGGTTTTTACATTTGTTTTCGTCTTGACTGTACATATATGTATCTTATTTGACCAATAATATTTATGTTCACTTCATTGATTTACATATAGCTGTAAAAATTGATCTATATAGGTGTATCTTATTTGCCTAGTATTATTCATGTTGGATTCATTGATTTATATGTAACTACATAATTTGATCTAGATAAATTTATGTATATTACATAAGTTAAATATATTACTTTCATTTACATAAATGGAGTTATGCATGTTAGCTATAATTCATGAGAAAGGGGATATTAAACAATCCTCTATAGTTATGAAAAGTTCTAAAATTTTGGAAATTATCATATACAATAATATATTTTCTAAATACTATACAAGTATAGTATATCTAGAAGAATTTATACATTTTAGAAAAAAATAAATATTTTGATAATTCTATAAAAATGGTTGAGAAGGAGGGTTTGTGTTTTTAATGTTTTATAAATATGAATACAAAGTAGACCATGCGAAAACTTTTGTAAACAAAAAAGGAAACTACAGAATTAAACAATTAGGAGTAAAACAGTATATCAATGCATTTATCGGTGTTAATATATATAAATACAATAAGACCAAGAGGACTCAATATTCTACCTTGAATAAAAGAAAATATTGTGAGTATTGTCAATAATTTTCTTTTTTAATTTATGCTTATATAAATATAAAGCAGTTGAGATATACAGACAAACCATGTCCTGGTATGACCGAGAAAGAATAAATCCAAATCCCTAACTATTAAGGAGACTTCTTTCCAAGCTGAAAAATAGACGGGCGTTAAATTACAAGGTTACTCGTAAAAAATCGGAGATTTAAACTCGAGTACCTTTCTCGGGTTAGACTCTGATCCTTCACAATAGGGAGATTGTTCCCACATGCATTACATAGATAAGAATTTTATTATGGATAAAGAACTCATTTGAAGATGTTAAAAAAAAAATATTGAGAACTTAGCAAAAAGATTACAGGACTTATCTTAAGCTCTGTAGCAATCCGAGTTATTGTATTGTTCCTTCCCGTGGACAAACACAACCAGAAAATGTTTGAGAAAACCGTTACTGTGTATGGAGAATTTTAAAAAGGGAATTAGTATTTTTCTTTTAAAAATTTACAACGATTGGTACCTGCGTCGTCCTGGGTAAGGTGAATGAAGTGCATGGCAGAGGCATTTGAAAGGTTGACTTTTGCCGGTTTCCTCTAAGCACAAAGGGATCCATCATTAAAACTTGTATTCGCTTAAGATTTTTCAAGCATATAATAAAACATAGGTCCGTTTACCTTCACTACGAATATAAACAAAGTCCAGTAAAAACCGTTTGCTAACTTTTTAAACAAGGAACAATTACCATTCAGTTAACTTCTACATTAATTAATCAGAAATCCTATTTTTACCGTGAACTGTGTATTGTACCAATTTTAAAACAAATTATTACAAGACTACGATACTAAATAAGGAAAGGAATGACAAACAAAACTATCAAAACAAAATTGGAAAACCACTTTCACATAGAGAAATCAAACCATAGTTTTTAGGGTATTTGTCCGGGACACTAAGTATATAGCATATATTATAAAATAACATCAACAAGTTGGTATTACTAACCCTAGAAATATCAGAAGACTCACAGTAACGATAAGTTATTGGGCGAGTGTTTTCCTTAATCTGGGATATAGTCTCGTGGAGACAAATGTTTTAAATGAGATCTAGCTACATCTTTAATGCTCAGAACTTACAAAATGTATCCATCCACTTTATCAACGAAAACTCAAGGACTCGACCCTTGTTCGCGAGAACAATATTATTCTATTATTCTCTCTTTACTTATAGAAAACTCTGCCCTATTCTTACCCTTTTGTATTTGAATTATGGTACCAGGTATTGAAAATTGAGAGGCGTTCTCCTTTTTTGCAATAAAATAGAACTAAGGATATAATTTTATGCATGCACGAATGTACTTATTTCTGAAAAAAAACAACAACACAGTAAGTAATATTAATTACAGGGTGAAAACGTTTTTCTTACCGTTAGTGATAATAGACATGTTCATCCTCTTCGCTACCTGAGTTCACTGCCTTAAAATCTGTGGGCATATCCAGCGAAGCATATTCTACGTCTTAGTAAGAGAAATGTACAGAATGGAACAAAAACACAATGAATCATTTTTTGGTAAACAATGCAAGGATGTCTCATTCAAACGAGTGTTTAAGCATCTCGATGCCCCCGACTCTTCCTCTACATTAAAACGGGTACTTAGTACAGTAAGCCCATGGGAAATCCGGGTGGTTGAATAACTAGATTGGGTAGAATCCTAGCACGTTTTTGGTCAATGTTACGTTCAGTTAATACGCAGTAAATCACCTGGTCTCTTTCGGGTACTGGTCTCAAGTCTTGTATGATCACTCCAACTCTTTTATTGGTACGAGCCAGTTAAACAACGTCCACTTGGTCAATGAGAAAGAAGTTGAAGATTTGATTAGACAATACATATCAAGAAAAATAAAATAAAAGTTATATGAGTGTGCTTAGTTATCGACATATCAAGTCCTTGACTGAACCCTCTCGTGGAATACTATTACCTTGGGGTTATGGCTAGTAAAGTATATTTATCCATATATATGTGGGTTTACCCAGATAAATTATAAGCAAGATATTTATAAGTCTTAGAAAAACTTTATAATTAAAGTTTAGTAGAAATCAAAGTAAGGACCATGTTTTTTAATGATAAAAAGATTCATTAATATTGTCGAAATTGTGTTCAGAATAATTTTTATTGGTTAAACAAAACAAAAACAAAAAGTAGTGAATTTAGAGGTACATTACATATGGTATAAGAGATATAGGTTAGGATACTTTAGGCGTGAGGGTGTTACTAGAATTTTTTTTTGTTAAACATAAATTATAATAAACAATTTTTTTTTTAACTATATCAGCATAGAATGGAAAAGAAGGAAGACGTGGAGGTATTAACAATCAAGAACTTCTTAGAAACATGAAACATCATATAGAAGGTAGTTCTGCAACCCAGGTATTGGAAACAATGAGGAATCTTATCGTGGAATTACACATATTCATAGCTGATAATGAAACATTCAAAAAAGCACATGAAGATCAATAGGATATTAATAAGATATTATTATGAAGCATAGCAACAAAAAAGAGCACGAAGAATAATCAAGTGGACAAAAAAGTTAGTAAAAATTCCTCAAAAGATTCTAGCCATGGAACAAAAAAAAAACATATCTTTTAACGAAACACATATGAGAGAGAATAGAGCATCTACAGTAAGGAAAAATAAAGCAGATGGACCATTTAGATGGAGAATTCAAGAAAATCAAACCTTCAACATTTGATGGTGAATCGAGAAATGGTGAAAAAGCATAAGATTGCTTAACATAAAGAAATACTTCCATATTTACAATTATTCTAGCAACATGAAAGTAAAGATGACCATCTACAATCTGAAAGGTAAAGCCAATATATGGTGGAAAGAATTAAAACTAGCCAAAGAACTAAAATAAAACAAGATGGAATGAAAATATTTTAGGAAACACTTTAAGAAACAATACTTATATCAAATTGATTATGAGAGAAAAACCAAAGAGTTCTATGAACTGAAGTTAGGACGAATGTCCATGGAGAATAAAATTACTAAGTTTATGGAATTGTTGAGATTTGTACATTATATTAAACATTGAAAGGTAAAGATTAAAATATTTCTAAGATTTTTACCTTAGTCATACAAGGACAAAATATAGTTTGATAACCCAAAAACTTATTGCGAAAAGAAAGAATATGTTACAATAAATACAAACAACAATATGGAAATCCAAAAGCATGGAGAGAAAAGAAGTAAGAGAATATAAATAAAAGGAAAAGGGGTTTCAAACCTTTACCATTTCGAAACATGACCAAAGAACATAAAGAACATAACTCCCATGGAAATGTGCCATAAGTACAAGGAAGTAAATCAATTAACTTGGGATTTAAGAAAGAAAATGAAAGTCCTAGAGAGCCATTGAAATTTTGGGGATGTGGCAAACCACATTTGTTGAGGAATATATAAATGTTTCAAAGAAGACAATTCAAAACATACAAGAAGCACCAATAGTTGGAGATATTGGCAAAAGTGTCCATAGAATGAACGCATCCTTGGATGGAAGACAACCAGATCATCAATCCACTATTGTGGACATTAAAAGTAAAATTCATAATAGATAAGTATATACGCTAATTGAACTAGGAGATATTTTAAGTTATCTTACCCTAGAGTTAGTATACTCAAACAAAGTGAAGAAAGTAAAGCATACTAAATCCTGGTTAGTACAATTACCAACATGGACCAAAAGAAAGGTAACATAACTCATTTTTATTGTGAGTTGAATATAACTGGTCACGATACAAAGATAAACTTGAATGTATTACCTTTAGGATAGTATGATATACTTATCGAAATGGAGTGGTTAGAAAAGCATAAAGTTATACTGATTTTTTTTATGAAAAATCATTTGTATACAAAAATGAAAACAAAATATCAAGAATAGTGAAAGGAATTAGTAAACCATTTTTTGTAAGAAAAAATATTAACAATGCAATTTATAAAGTGCATTATTAAAGGTTGTAAAATATATGATATCCAAGTGAAAAATATTTTAGAGAAAGAAATGAAACCAAGTTTAGAAGAATTTGCAGTTCTTCAAGGATTTAAGGATGTATTTGTGGAAGAAATATCGTAATTACCTCCAAGGAGAAAAATAAATTTCTCTATTGATCTACTACCTGGATCTACACCGGTGCCAAAGGCACCTTAGAGGATGAGTGTCCTCGAGTTAGCATAATTAAACATTCAAATACCTAAAGTGTCAGATAAAGGATATATCACACCAAGTGTCTCACCATGCGGTGCACCGGTATTATTTGTCGAAAAGAAAGATGGAACACTAAGACTATGTATTGACTGTTTTCAATTGAATAAAATGACGTTTAAAAACAAATACCCTCTACCAAGGATTAATAATTAATTTGACGAGGCTCGGGGAGCGAAAATATTCTTTATAGAGTTAAGATCCGATTATCATCAAATTAGAATAAAAGACGAAGATGTAAATAAAAAAAATGTTTACGATAGATTATGCACATCATGAATTTGTAGTGATTCCATTTGGACTTACTAATGTACAAACAAATTTTATGTGTCTAATGAACATTATATTCAACTAATACTTGGAAAAATTCGAACTTATATTGATTGATGATATATTAATCTATTCAAATTCTGAAGAAGAACATGAACACCACTTGAAAATAGTATTATAGACTCTTATAGAGATAAAATTATATGTTAAGTTTGATCAATGTGATTTCTATCAAAGAAAGATTCAATATCTGGGACATGTGATATCAGAAGATGGTATTGGAGTAGACCCTCAAAAGATTAAAGAAAATATGGAATGGCTTATAACTAAAGACGTAGCGGACATATGATCATCCATGGGGATCACTCATTATTACCAAAGGCTTATCAAAGAATTTTCCAAGATCGTCTATCCTATTACATAATTGCATAAAAAAGGGAACAAAATTTAATTGGTCTCAAAAATGCGAGGATAGTTTTGATAAATTAAAAGGTTTACTAACTACAACACCAATCCTTAAAGTGGTTGACCCTTATAAATATTTTACAGTTTGTGTAGATGTGAGTAAAGAAGTATTAGGTGGAGAATTGCGAGAGGACGAACACGTAATTTGTTATGAATATCGCAAATTAAAAGAACGTGAAATGAATTACGTAACTCATGATAAATTATGCTTTAAGGATGTGGTGACATTATTTAATTGGAAGGAAATATATGTTATTAACAGATAATAGGAGTCTAAAACATCTATTTAGTCAACGAGATCTCAATACACGACACACAAGGTGGTTAGATTTTCTGAGTGATTTTGATTTTGAAGTATGACGCATGAAGGTAAAAAGAAAATAAAGTCGTAGATGCACTAAGTTGAAGAACTAATGAATTATGTGAAGTTATTATCAACAAAATAGAAAGTGAAATTGAGGAAGAAATTAAATCTACTAGCAAAAATGATGTAGAAAACATCAAAACAACAGATCAATTATAGAAAAATGAAGGGAATTTCAATAGTACTGATTTCAGTGTTGATAAAAGTGGATTCCTAAAGTTCAGAAACATAATTTATGTACCAAATTTTGTTGTTTTGAGCCTGTTAATTCTAAATGAGATGCATAAAAATCCCTATTCTCGTCATCCACGATATGAGAAAATGATAGCATCCCTAAGAAAAAAAAATTATTGGCATAATATGAAATCCGAATCAGCTAAATATTTATCTAAATACTTAGATTGTCAATAGGTGAAAGTTGGACATCAACTTATGGAAATTCTATTACAACCATTACCTATACGAGAATCGAAATGATAAATTATTTCGATGGACTTCATTACAGGTTTGCCAAAAACTCAAAGACAAAATGATTCAATCATGGTAGTAATTGATAAATTGAGTAAGTCTTCTCACTTCATACCTTTGAAATCTACCTATAGGGCTATTAATATCGATTAAATTTTTATGAAATAAATATTTAGAATGCATGGAATTCCTAAAATGGTGGTTTCACATAGATATGTCAAATTTACATCATTTTTTTTTAAATAATTGTTTGCTTGTTTGCGAACTAATTTGAATTTTAGCAGAATTTATCATCCGCAAACGGATGGGAAAACATAACATACAAATCATAATATTGAATATGTGCTACGAAAGTACGTAAGAACAAATCCAACTAAGTGGAAAGAATACCTACACTCAGTCGAATTGGTAGACAATAACGGTTATCGAGCATCAACAAAAATGAGTCCCTTCGAAGTTTTAGATGGAAAAAAATGCACAACTCCAATTATTTGGGATAATCAAGTTGATTGAATCATGGTTGGACCATAAATGCTCCAAGAAATGGAACGAATGGTCAGAAAGGTGCAACACAATTTAAAGGTTGTGCAAGATCGACAAAAAAGCTTTACAGATCATAAAAGATGACATCAAGAATTTAATGTTGGAGAACATGTATACCTTAAAGTCCAAGCAAAAAGAAACTCAATAAATCTAGGGAATTGTTCAAAGTTGGCACCAAGGTTTTGTGGTCCATTCAAAGTCTTAACTCAAATCAGATGAGTGGCATACCAACTAGCACTCCATGCAAATTTAAAAATTCATAATGGTTTTCATGTTTCATTTTTGAAAAGATATATTCATGTTCCTACTCACATCATTGATTGGAATATGGTGTAGGTGAAACTAGAGGGCGATTTCCAAGTGGAACATCTCTTCATTCTGGGTATGAAATAAACAATACATCGGAACATAGCCATTGCCCAGGTGAAAGTGCAATGGAAGCACTTTGGCTCTGAGGAGACTACTTGGGAGGTAGAAGATGAAATTATGAAATCTTATCTAGTTATGTTCCAAGTGAAGAATTGAGGGAAAGACTAACACTGAGGACATTGTTATACTTAACGGGGAGAGGATGTGACATGTTCAAAAATTAAAAACATTTTTATTATTAATGATATTTCCTTGAAAATAAATTTTCATTTATGGAAATTCATATTGGTTATTATTAAGACATTTAATTACTATATTGAGCAAGAGTTGAGCAAAAGTTGAACTTTCCAACTGTCCTCTTTTTTTTTTTTTTTTTTTTTTTTTTTTTTTTTTTTTTTTTATATTATTAATATTAATATTTACATAAATTTAAATTACATTCGTCCTCTTTTGATGGAAAATGTATGATAAAAATATTTTACAATAAATTACAAGTGAGAGTGGAAATAGAATTGAACAACCGGGTTAAAGTAGATAGCTATGACTCCAGGTGGGTAGCATGTTTGAAATTAACTCAAAGTGTTTTAAAAGAAGTGCTCCATGAGTGGGTAACATGTTTGAGTTAACTCAAAGATAATTTTTAAAAGTGTCACGAGTGGATTTTTGTCATTGGAAGCCCCTAAAAATCGAGGATTTGTAAAGCTGGGAATTTCAAAGGAGGGAAATGGAAGGAAAAATTTTTAGGAAAAGAAAAACGAGATATATACAAAATATGTGGGAGACAGGATGCTACTTAGTATGTTGTGAAAATGAATATTCTTCTTTGGGAGCACAAATGGTGTTAGGAAAAAGTGATTTTTTGAACTATACAGAAAAATAATTGATGAGTGAAGCTCAGTTTTCCCTTATGGAGTCATGGTTAGGCTAGGGGGTGACGAGGACAGGTAATATGGATTGTTTTGAATCTACGGTTGGGTGGAACGTGGTTGTGTCATTTGATTCCATCTTGACTATACATATATGTAGTTTATTTGACCAATATTATTCATGTTGGATTTATTGGTTTACATGTAGCTACATAAATTGATCTATATAGATGTATCTCATCTCACTAGTATTATTCATGTTGGATTCATTGATTTACATGTAGCTACAGAAATTGATCTAAATAGTTGTATCTTATCTCACTAATATTTTTCCCGTTGGATTTATTGATTTACATGTAGCTATAGAAATTGATCGATATAGATGTATCTAATTTTACCAATATTATTCATGTTGTATTTAGTGATTTGCATGTAGTTACATAATTTGATATAGATTTATGTATACTATAGAAGTTAAATATATTACTTTCATTTCCATAAATGGATTTATGCATGTTAGCTATAAGTCATCATAAAGGGGATATTAAAGAAACAATATGGTATAGTTACTCAAGGTTCTAAAATTTTGGAAATTACCATATATAATAGTATATTTTCTAAGTACTATACAACTATGGTATATCTATAATATTTTATACATTGAAGAAGACAATAAATACTTTGATAATTCTATAGAAATGGTTGATAATGGGGGTTTCTGTTGTTGGTTTTATAAATATGAATACAAAATAGAACATGACAAAACTCTTGTAAACAAAAAAAGAAACTACAGAGTTAACAATTAGGAGTAAAATTGTATATTAATGAATTTATTAGTGTTAAGCTATATAAAAACAATAACATAATGAGGACTAAGTATTCTATCTTGAATACCCCGGATGGGGTGCCACGTCGAACACGCAGGACAAGTGGCAATGTGACGGGCAATGCCATAAATAATGGCCACCGCCTCCCATCCTCTCACCATTAAAGCTGGGAGGGCACCCACACAGCCATGTCCAGTTGATGAGCCCCCTCAAGCAAGCGAAGGGAATGAAACTCGAGAGAATTAAGCACTCAGGTTTAATGGTTTCCACGGTCACAATCAACCTCACCCTTATCATTTTTTTGAATGGCAAAATGATGTATTTGCAAATCCAATTTGCGGGGTGTTGGAGCAGGGCCAATATTTCTGTCGATGCCCCGGCCTTAGCTCAGCTCCTCCACATGCTGAGAGCATGCGAGAAGCTTTGCAGAGGCACGACGTGGTATTCCTATGAGCGTTGTCCCTTGCATCTGCGCGAGCAACCAGGGCAACCAGGGAGCATGGGAGACACAAAATTCCACCCATGGCATATGTGGAGGAGATGGCTCCAGACGAATCCATCTAGAACTGTCTGGAACACCTAATTTTCACCATCCCGGACAATTGGAATCCCCCAACGGCTTTTGGAAACGAGATTAAGCTTTCAGATCCTAGAACCTCTCACAGGCGTAAGGCAGAAGAACATACAGAGTTCTTCACCACTTGCTACGTTCAGGAAGAAGAGCCAAGCGAAGGAGAAGAAGCCACAAGCCGAACACACAGACTAGCCCCAAAGACAACAGTGCAACAATATAATCAGTCAGCAGGCCGACTTAGCAAAGCCATAGCAGACACGGAGGGAACCCATGCCTAAGGGCCAAATCCCTTCTTGACTGTTGAGGAGGATTGGGAGGACCAACCTCCCTACCACGATATGAGTTATCTCGAGCTCCTCTTTGAAACTCGCAGTATGGTGGATGACCAGATCTTCATAGCCGTTCAAATCGGCCACCGCCTAGATATGATGTATGCAACACACTCCAGAGCATCCCCACGACTACAGTGCCCTACCTGCGTGCAAGCCTACACGATTCCAGCAGGATGGCAAAATAAAGATGATGATGGCGACTCGCCTGGTCAAAAGGTTACATGAATGTTTCTAATTTTCATTTTATCCTAGCAGTAGATATTAGATATGTTTGTAATGAGGTTGTTAGACACTGGACTGAATGCATTCAGGCTCTCTGTCCTGGTTTCCTTCGGGCATGACGATAGCCTGACAAATTTTTGCTTGTTTGAAGAGAGATGGCAACTTCAGGCCAGCTATCTCAGTTTCCTCTTAGTAGGCGGGACAATTGGCGGTATTATTAGACTTTATAAATTTGCACTAGTAATATAAACATGATCCTCCCCTTTTTTACTTAAAAATAAAAAGTATTCTATCTTGAATAAAAGAAAATATTGTCAATACTATCAAAACATTTTACTTTTTGAGTTTCTTCAATATAAATATAACATAGTTGAGATATTCGCAAACCATGTCCGGATATGATCGAGAAAGAATAAAACCAAATCCTTAACTATTAAGGAGACTTCTTTCCCAGCAATAAAATAGACGGGAGTTAAATTACAACGTTACTTGTAAAAACTCTGAGATTGAAACTTGAATACCTTTATCGGGTTAGACTTTGATATTTCACAATAGCGAGATCCTTCCAACCAACCATTAGTATGGAGGATTTGAAAAAGGGAATTAGTATTTTTCTTTTAACATTTAACAACGATTGGTACCTGCATCGTCCTAGGTAAGGTGAATGAAGTGGAGCATCGTAGACATGTTTGAAAAGTTGACTTGCACAATGTGAGCAGTTTTCTGACTCTTTAAAACATGAACAATTACCATTCAGTTAACTTCTACATTTCCCTGAAGCATATATTGTACCAATTTTAAAACAAAGTATTACAAACACTGCGATACTAAATAAGGAAAGTAACGGAAAACAAAACTATCAAAACAAAATTGGAAAACTTCTTTAGCACATAACACTCAAACCATATTTTTTTAGGGTATTCGTGTGGGACACTAACTATATAGCATATATATATATATATATAACAAAATAGACGATTTGGTATTATTAACCCCACAAATACGATAAGAATCACAATGTTTCCTTAATCTTGGTGGAGACAAATGTTTTAAACAAGATATGGCTACAGATTTAATACTCAGAACTTACAGAATGTATCCATCCACCTTATCAACAGAAACTCAAGGACTCGACCCTTGGTTACGAGGACAATATTATTCTATTATTCTCCCTTTACTTATAGAAAACGTTGCCCTATTATTACCCTATTGTATTTGAATTCTAGTACCAGGTCTTGAAAATTCATAGGCGTTCTCCTTTTTTTTCAATAAAACGGGACTAATGATAGAATTTTATGCATGCGTGAATGCAGTTCTTTCTGAAAAAACAAAAACAACACAGGAAGTAATATTAATTACATGGTGAATTTTTTTTCATATTGTCAGTGATAATAGACTTGTTCATCCTATTCTCTACCTGAGTTCATTGCCTTAGAAATCTCTGGGCATAACGAGCTAAGCATATTCTACGTCTTAGTAAGAGAAATTTACAGAATGGAACAAAAACACAACGAATCAATTTTTGGTAAATAATGCAAGGATGTCTCGTTCAAATGAGTTTTGAACCAGCTTGAGCCCCCCAACTCTTAATATGCACTAAACAACGGGTACTTAGTATAGTAAGCCCATGTGAAATCGAGATGGTGGAATAACGGGATTGGATAGAATCATGGCACGTCAGTGGTTAATGTTATGTGCAGTTAATATGTCGTAAATCACCTAGTATTTTCCGGGTGCTAGTCTCAACTCTTGTATGACCACGCCAACTCTTTTCTTGGTATGAGCGAGTTAAACAACGTCCACTTGTTCGATGAGAAAGAACTTAAATATTTTCTTAGACAATACGTATCAAGAAAAATAAAATAAAAATTATATGAGTGTGCTTAGTTATCGACATGTCAAGTACTTAAATGAACCCTCTCATGGAATACTATTACCTTGGAGTTATGGTTAGTAAGGTATATTGATCGAGTCGAGACTTTGTATAAGCAAGAGTTGTATTTGGTGGAGTGTCGTGTCATAATTAGGGAGGATATACATATTTGTGGGTTTGCCAAGATAAATTATAATCAAGATGTTTGTTAGTCTTATAAAAAATTTATAACTAAAGTTTAGTAGAAACAAAAGTAACGCCCATATTTTTAACGATAAAAATTTTATTAATATTGTCCAAACTGTGTTCACAATGACAATAAGAATGACTTTTATTGCCTTAAAAAGGCAAAAGCAAAAATTTTAGTAAATTTAGAGGTACATTACATCTATGGATTAGAAATATTTTTCAAGTGTTCTTCCTAACATCTATTAAATATGAACCTTAGGTCAGGGTTCCTTTCTTGTTGATGAGGAAAAATGGAAACTCAAAGTTCTAATAGTAGAGCTTGGTGGTCCTAATTATGCCAAAGTAGGGATTTAGATGACGAATTTGGATGGGAACGGATTTGATGTTCTTTGTGCCACTCATGAGGGCTCCAATTATAGGAACTTTGGGGTTATGAATGAGACATCTATTCAATAATCCCCTTGAGGAAAAGAATAAGAGGTGGTATGATATTTAGAAATGAATTGACACCAATTATTATGGTTTATATAGGAATGCCAAGGACAACATCTTGGAAAAAGTTAAGCAACACATGGAAGAGGAAATGTCAGCCAAAGCACATAGGGAGGGATAGAGGATGTCCATGCAATAAATTATGAGAGGCACTAAAGAGTGATTGCCTCCACAAAGAACAACCTCTAAAAAGCTTTAATTGTGGATCTTTTCATACGTACTTTGTAAGTTAAATTGTTTTCCAGTGGATTTGTAATAACAAGAGTATGATATAATTATTCATTAGAATTATAATATAATTTTTCGCCAATAATAATAATAATGTAATAATAATAATAATATTTTTTTAATTAATTTTTATTATTTAAAATTACAAAACTAAACCATAATTTATGGTGCACTAAAATAACAATAGTTATATTTATTTGTTAAAAAAATTGTTAACTTATCTTATTTAACTATTATAATATATTGAATATGTTTAATTAAATTTAAATTATTAAATATAAAAAATATATAATAATAAATGTTAATCTATACTTTTTTATGAAATTGTTTTAAAATTTTTAATTCTATTAATAACTTTATGAATTTTCTAACTTTATTTTTTAAGTTTATGAATTTTCTACTAAAAAAAGAAATAAGAATAAGTATTAGTTGAATATTTTGTAAAAATATATATGTAAAGTATTGTATTTCACAATTTTTTTATTAACATTATGTAAATAATATATTTGGTTAATGAATGAAAAAATTAATATTATAATAATTGTTCATAATTAAATTTATAATTATTTTATTTAAATTTTTTAGATAATTAAATTTATTGAATGTATTAAATATAGAAAAAAAAAAGTTAATAATAATAAATTTTGATATGAACAATTTACTTTAAATAACTTTATGAATCTCATAACAAAATATAATTATTATATTTGAATAATGAAAAAAATAATCAATAATAAATTTAATAATAAAGAAACATTTATTAATAATAATAATTTTTTATAACTTTATGAATCTCATAACAATTCATAACAAAATATAATTATTATATTTGGATAATGAAAAAAATAATCAATAATAAATTTAATAATAAAGAAACATTTATTAATAATAATAAATTTTTATATGAACAATTTGCTTTAAATAACTTTATGAATCTCATAACAAAATATAATTATTATATTTTGGATAGTAAAGAAAATAATCAATTTGAGTTTTATGTTATCAAACTAAATCCATCATCAAATAGTATATGAATAAGTAGTTTATGATAACATGACCATCTTGGTAATAAATACACAAACACAGTAGCGAACACTAGAAAGCTAAAAGGACGGTTACGAAAAGAAAACTAAAATGTAATAAACTAAGGCGACACCAAAACCAACAAATAGAAAAACAAAGACTAAATAAAGATTTTAATTGTAGAAGAAGAAAAACCTGAAAAGAAGTAGCAAAACACATATAAATACATTAAAACATAGAAAAGTATCAAAACAGATATAAATACATTAAAATATATTAAAACATAGCAATATAAATATAAGGAACAAAATATAATATAAAATAGGTTAGTATCACTATCACTAGATATGGGAACATTATATGATATGTGTTATCAATAATAATAATAAGTGTTGCATGGCAGTGTAGTCCTTGTCGGGTTGAATTGAGAATAAATGTAGAGGGATGGAGAAAAAGTAGCAGATGGAAATTGCAGCGCAGATGTGGCAAGAAGTATGAATGACAGGTGGTATCTAGAGTCCCTTTTATTTTTTGAAACTATGTAATCCATCTTGCTATGTTCGAAATTTCCGTTCTTTCGAGTAGTCCTACTTTTCATGTTTTATGTCTTCAATATTTCATCTATTCAATGTGCATTTTGAATTGGTTATAGTTAAGTAAAATTTCCATAGAGTTATCTGTATATGTGCGAGGACAAAAAAAAGTTATATGCAATGTAGTAGAAAAATATATGCATGAGAAAAAGATAATTCAAATTAAATAAATACAATTTCTTGACATTCAGCATAGTTGAAGACAATAATTTAGGAGAACATAAATATAAAATGAGATAAAAAATATTGTTATTTGGAATATATCAAAAAATAATAGTGTGTGACATATTCTTAAAAATTTAAATGTGTTTGTCATATAGACTGGCATTGGGGCTCCGACGGACTCGACAAAAAAAGATATGCATGAGAAAAAGACAATTTGAATCAAATATATAGAATTTCTTCACATTCACAATAGTTGAAGATAAAAATTTAGAAGCACATAAATATAAAAGGAGATAAAAAATAGTTTTATTTGGAATATATTAAAAAATAATAGTTTGTTACATATTCCTCAAAATTTAAATGCGTTTGTCATATACACTGGGATTGGGGCTCTCGCGGACCATAAGAGACATATGTACAAGAAATAGGACTGTGGAAAGAAGAAGATGGGCGATGCTAGAATGTAATACCTGAAAAAAAGAAATTGGAAGGTATGAGTCTCTAGCTAGAGATTTCTATTCAGAAAAGGTCAAAAAACTAGATTGATAAACTGAGTAGGATGTCATGAGTATAGAGTTACAACGATGGTACATATCAGTCATTTTTCTATTTGTTTGCTTATGTATTTTTCTGTTGGCTTTCGTCGACGACCTGCTTCAACTCCGTTTCGATGAATTCTTCAATGTACCTTCTCAAGGGGGTGACGTTGATCTCATTCTGTATTTTTATGTTGAAAAGTTCATTTTCTAATTCCCTTAGATCAATAGAAAGTGTAACATCCCCCAAAATTAATTATTTTTAAATCTGGAATTTGCCTAAGAAATTATTTTCATTTTTAGTAAATTCGAAATTGGAAAATTGTTTCCATTTATGGCAATTTCGAATTTCGAATTTAGTTAATTGTAATTGATGATTATGATTGTTGGGAAGAAACTTGATTTGACCCAACTAACTATTTGATTGTGACACGTGTATGAGACAAAATATTTTATATTGATTGTTGATGGACAAATGGACAAATGGAACAACCATGTTAAAATCAGTTGACCATGACTCCATGAGAGGGGAACATGTTGGAACTACCTCAGGGATGAATGTAACAAGTGAAAAATCAAGAATTTGGCCATTGGAAGCCCCTGCAAATTAGGGTTTTGGAAAGCTGTGAAAACTCCCAAGGGGGGAAAAAGACCTAGGCAAAAATGGCTTTGGATATATAGCAGATGAAAGGAGGCAGGACGTTGCCTAGTATGATGGGGGGAATTAATAATGATCTCTTTCTGTTATGAACACTGGTTCTCTGAGTCTGAGGCAAGGAGAAATTTTTGAAGTGGAAGGACTATTGTTGAGGTGGAGTTCTGAGTTAGCCCTCATGGATTCATGGTCAGGCTAGGGGATGAATGGAGCAAGTGACTTTGGTTGTTCCGTTTGAAGGTTGGGAAGAACGTGGTTGTTCCCTTTGTCTTTCAAGGAACTGGTTTAGATATGTTCCTATACTCTTTTCTAGATATATATCCCTTGCTTTAAATGACTGTCAGAATACATCTATATATTGCTGGGTGAATTATTTCTGTTGAATTTGTTTCTGATCAAGAATCGTTTTGATTTAAATGACTGAAAGAGAGTATAGCTAGCACCATACTATGTGAATTATTGTCGTGAGTTAAACTACGAATGGATGGATCAAGCGTAGGATAAATTCCCTGCAAGTTTAATTTTATTCTTCGAATAAAACTGCCTATATATAGTAAATTATGTGTAGAATCGAAATTTTGTGAACACGCTAGAATACTTCTAGTTTAACAAAATCAGTCCGATTCTATTTTCGAATAGTATAGATCCTTTGTTTTTATAAGTACAAGAATGAAAAATAATTATACATTCACATATTTCTGTAATGAACTATAGAGAGTCATAACACTACTATAATATCGATGTATGGTAAGAATAAATATTTGTATAGAGTTATATACATACATACATAGATATATTTATATATATGTATACCTAATACCTGCATAGAAGTTTGATATTCTATTTCGATTTCATTGAGTTTTCGATTAAAAGGAACACAAATTTTAGAAATAAATAAGTTTAATTTCATAAACAGATGACTGTAAGCCTTCAGGATACAGATCCAACAGGTGTTAAATATAAAGGAAGAAAAACAGTCTAACTAATCTTAGTAGAATTTCTGGAATATACATATGAGATTATGAGATAATTTAAAAGGAGTAAAGCTACAGGATTAAACAAGAAATCGTTCAAAATTCTCCATAACATCCAAGTTAAAACGTGGAAAGAGTCAATACAGAATCACTGTGCACAAATGCATATTACTATTCATTCTCGAAATACCCATATAATAGATCTATTGCTCTGAAAGCAGGAACTGTTCATATTTCCATGCCAAAGTCGAACATACAAATTTAAAAACGATACACAACCATATTCTATTTATATGATTCAATTATTTTATTGAGTAATAAGGTTATGATATTTATGCCTTCTGTAAATCAGGGATACAGAGATAAAGAACATACTATCTTTATGAATGGACCTTTCCACCCATCAAGTTTTAGAATCATATCAATCCTAGAATAACTTAGGGAACTCGGTTAAGAGCGGCAAAATGAAACCTAAATACCTTTTGCGCAACTGGCAGGAGCTTGCATCCGTATTTGTGCATGGTCGAAGTTCGTGCAAGGATTTACAAATTAACATTAGTAATTGATAACAAAAGTAAGACAAATGAATCTTTAAACAAAATGATAAATGACAGGAAAAGTTTATTTTAGAGTTGCACTTAACTTACGATTTGGAGATCTAATTCCTTTCTCTATCGGCTTTGGTTGGGTAAATGTCCCAAACCGAGGGGAGGGTGGTCCAAGGAATTCCTGATGGGTACCCTCACACCAACATGGCCCCATCATTAGAGTTGGTACCAAAAGTGTATAAAACAAGTTCTTCATGAAATGAAATAAATAAATAGTATTAACTTTTAAATTACGAATTACATAAGTCATGCCATGTGAGCAGGCCGAAGGCATCGTGCAAACGTTACACCTAGAATAAAATGGTATACGCTAAATGTTGATATCAAAACCTACCCTGAACCGACTGTCTATGTTGAAGAGGGTATTTTTAATCAACGTTAAATACATAATGAACATTCTTACTGAACTACCAGGATTCAAATGGCATATACCACCCATAGGCAACAATAATCGCAGTAGGAAACACACTTAATCCAAGAGGTTTTACAAGATCAATATTATATGTTCTAGGGTATTTCCTAACGAACTGTTCAAAAACACAAAAGTCATATTTTCTTTTTTGTTGAATAGGAATACAATATCCCTTGAGGAAAACTTATATTTGTAAGGACTAGCTAAGGGCCTAATGAAATTTACAGAAGGGTGGATTTCATTTTTTTAAAATAAATGCAATATAATATGCAATACAAAGTGCGGACCTTCAATTCCAAACTAAAATTCCGCATAGCCTCATAGATGTTCAACACCAGGCCTCGATGCATATCAACAGAGGAACTGTAGAGATTGTAAGGGAACGAAGAAACCCTAAGGGTAAAGTACATACAAAAACTATGAGGGTGTAAACTCTTTGAAATTGGAATCAGGAGGTGAAATGTTGAGTCCTTTCAGAAAAAATCAGAATAAAACGACAGTAACAATCTACTTATCCAGGAGCGGAAACAGTCTAGGCAGTTATGAAAGAATAATGATAAAGAAGAAACTTAATTAAAAATCATAATAAGAATTCGTTATGAGGGCTTCTTCCATTGTAATGAAACCCTGAGGTTCCACTCAACTTACATATTAAAGTAGCATCGTGAACTTACTAGGGAGGACGGATAGCAATGCCTATTTCCACCGGATAAAATCATCCAAGTCGAAAGTCTTCCCCACTAAGAAAACACAACGCAGAGCCATTTTAGAGGACTTCACATGTGACAAAAGAAAAATGCACTTAACTCTAAAGGAGATCTTCCTACGCGAATAAATGCAGAGGGTACCAAGGTTGGTCTGGCCATGTGATGGGGCAGAGTTGGCGCGACGACATTAGAGGAAGGGTTAGGTGAAAACCATCGAAACTCACACACACAGGACCTCCATTAATAACTGACTCAGAGATTTAACTTCGTTCTCACAAGAAACCCTTCTTCTCATATCTAGAAACACAAAGTTAAGAGTAGTCCCTTCGTGACATGACCAACTGGAAACACTTTAACTCTAATTGCTTTCATTTCAGTTAACAAGTCGTTCAAATGAGACATCGTTCATTTGAGACACCGTTTCTTTAAGGCCGAGTTAAACAAGTGGTAGTGTGGGGTCCTCTTACCTGAACCTTCACGTAGATGGCGAGTAGAAGATCGTTAACCTCTAATAATCTTAGAGGATCTGTCTGATGTTTGACCATATAAAACAATGTCAAGTAATCTTACTAAGCCATTAACAATCGACTAAGGGTGTATATTCCCGGTCCCATTACTTTATGTATGGTATATGAATTTCATTCAAAGGTTAAATGATATTTCCTTGCGCGTAAATATAGAAGCTTATGTTAAGGGAGAATTTAGAACTATAAGTCCCGAGTCTAATATAATATATAAACATATGTACGAGTGTATTAGAATAGTTTGAGACTGGAGGGAATTGATATAATTATGGAGAATTATTCATATAAGATTTCCGTTCAAAGTAAGTTAGACTCATGTAGAAATGCCATAGTGTGGTAGTCAGAACATAAGACACCTCACAAAGATTTATAATGGGAATGAATATTACCTCCTCTTAACTATGAATCTAGTAAGTGAAATTGCAGATTAATGTCCCATAATTTTTTTTTTTATGACAAATTTGAGGTACATTACATATGGTATCAGAGATAGGTTACAACACTTGGACCTTGAACAGGGACGCAATATTTACTTAGTACATATTTATGTCTATGCAAAACTAACAAACCCATTACTGTTACAAAGAAAACACTCTTTTTCTGTTTTGTTTTAATCATGGCAGCCCAGGATGTAGCATAAAACAGACTTAAGGAGAATCCTGGACAAAGACCTCCTGAAGATCAGAGATAGAACAGTGATGGAATCCCACCTACCAAATTTCTGGAAATGATGAGAAATCTCATTGTTGATTTGTAGGTTTTCAAAGCAGACAATGAGAAACTTATAAAAGCACAACAAGAATAGCAGGAAATAAATGAAGTCCTATTGCAAAGAATAGTGACAATGAAAACACCAAAGGACGATAACCAGGAAGAAGAGGTCAGTAAAAGGGCCTCCAAGAATTTTGGTCCTCAAGCAGAGAAAGGGGATATCTCATATGAAGGTACACCTTCAGCTGAAGATAAAACAAAAACATGCCGAAAAAGAAAACAGGTGGATCACCTTGAGGGAGGATTTAAGAAAATCAAACCATCTACCTTTGATGGGGAATCCAAAATAGGGGAGGAAGATGAAGCATGGTTATTAGACATCAAGAAGTATTTCGAGATATACAACTATTCTAGCAATATGAAGGTCAGAATGGCCATCTATAAGATGAAAGGAAAAGCCAACATTTGGTGGCAGGATCTAAAGTTAGCCAAGGGTCTAAAGGAAAAACAGATGGAATGGTCGTACTTTAAGAAATACTTTAAGAAACAGTACCTATCTGAAAGTTACTATGAAAGAAAAACCAAACAATTTTATGAGCTATGACTCAGTGAAATGGCTATGGAAGATCTGATAAACAAATTCTTGGAATTACTAAGGTTCGTACCGTATATCCGGGATGATAAAGTGAAAATCCAATGGTTCCTAAGATATTTACCACAGTCCTACAAGGACAAAATCGAATTTGATAATCTCAAGTCCTTAAGTGAAGTATTCAAGAAAGCCCGAATGTGTTACGACCAATACAAATAGCGGTCATAATTTCTCAAGGCTTGGAAAGACAAGAAACAAGACCGAATGAACCAACAGAAGAAAGGATATCAACCAACTCCTTATCGGAACGCAGCAAATTTTTTTCCAAGGAAAGATTTTTACTCCAACAATCAGAACACCCAAGGAGGTGGTAAACTAGTAAACCTAGGAACAAAGAATTTCGGGGACGGCCCCCGTGAACCGTTAAAATGCTGGGAATGTGGAGAACCTCACTTAAGGAGGAATTGCCCACGTTTAAATTCAGTAGCCAGAACTACAGTTCACAACTGCAGGAAACCTCTACAGTGGGAGATATGGGCAGAAGCTTGCATCGGATAAATGTAGCCGTGGATGGCCAACAAGCTAACAACTAGTCCTCTGTGGTGAAAATTGAAGGTAAAATCAATAACACTCGTATTTTTGTTTTAATTGATACTAGAGCTACATTAATTTATATTACTCCTCGTATAGTGGAGTCAAATAAACTTAAGAAAACAAGACACACAAAATGTTGATTGGTACAACTAGCAACAAGAATGAAAATAAAAGTTGTCGACTTTATTTTAGATTATGAGTTCAGTTTAGCTGGTCAAAACATAAAGACAAATCTGAAAATTCTACCATTAGGATCTTATGATGTAATTATCAGAATGGATTGGTTAGAATGACATAAAGCAATGTTAGATTGTTATGAAAAATCACTTAAGTATAATGATGAGAATGGCACTACTAGGACAGTTCAAGGTATACAAAAACCAATCTCAGTTAGACAGATTTCAGCAATGAAATTCAAGAAATGCATGAGAAAGGGTTGTCAAGTTTATGCCATCCAAGTAACAAACCTGTTAGAAAAAGAAGATAAACCTAAATTGGAGGACTTTCCCATTTTGCATGATTTCAGATATGTGTTTGTTGATGAGATACCTGAATTACCCCCAAGGAGGGAGATAGACTTTTCTTTCGACCTACTACCTGGTTCAACCCTTATCTCGAAATAACCTTACTGAATGAGTTTGTTGGAATTAACAGAACTAAAAATTCAACTATAGGAATTATTAGAAAAAGAACATATCAGACCGAGTGTTTCGACATGGGGAGCACTAGTCCTCTTTGTGAAAAAGAAATATGGAACTCTAAGATTATGCATCGATTATAGACAATTAAACAAAATGACTATTAAGAACAAGTACCCCTTACCTAGGATAAATGATTTGTTCGATCAAGTAGGTGGGGCAAATATTTTCTTGAAACTGGATTTACGGTCTGGTTATCACCAGGTTAGGATAAAAGATGAGGACATAAGTAAAACAACATTTCGAACAAGATATGGACATTACAAATTTGTGGTTATACCATTTGGACTCGCTAACGCTCCAGACACGTTTATGTGCTTAATGAACAGTATTTTCAGTCAGTACTTGGACAATTTTGTGTTGGTATTTATTGACGACATTCTAGTATATTCTAAAAAAAAAGAAGAACACAAAGAACACTTAAGGATAGTTTTGCAAACTTTAAGGAAGCACAAACTGTATGCTAAAATCGATAAATGTGACTTTTATCAGAAGAAAATACAATACCTAGGACATGTTATATCTGTAGAAGGCATTGCAGTAAACCCTGAGAAAATAAGAACCATCATGGAATGGCCGATCCCTAAGGACGTAGTAGACTTCCGGTCATTCATGGGTATCACCGTATATTATCGCATATTTATAGAGGGATTTTCCAAAATTGCATACCCTATCACATCACTAAAAAAGAAGGGAACCAAGTTTAACTGGTCGCAGAAATGTCAAGACAGTTTTAATAAGTTAAAGAAGTTATTAACGAATGCACCCATTTTAAAGGTAGAAGATCTGGACAAAGACTTCCTTGTCTGTGTAGATGCGAGTAAAGAAGGACTAAGTGGTGTATTAACTCAAGAAGGGCACGCTATTTTTTATGAGTCTCAAAAACTAAAGGAACATGAACGAAACTATGTCACTCATGACTTAGAGTTAGCAGTTGTTATACACACCTTAAAGATGTGGCGGCACTACATAATGGGTAGAAATTTTATGTTATTGACTGACAACAACAGTGTAAAATTTTTGTTTAGTTAGCTGGACCTTAATGCAAGGAAAATAAGATGGATAACCTTCTTGAGGGAATTTGACTTTGAGGTAAGACATATCAAGGGTAAGGAAAACAAAGTGGCTGGTGCTTTAAGAAAAAGAGTTCATGGGTTGTTTGAAATAAACATTAGTAGGGAAGAAAGAGATCTTGAGCAGAGGATAACGGCTACAGGTAATAACAACGAAAATTACACTAAAATAGTGACAGAATTACGGAACACTACGAAAAATTTAGACAAAACAGATCTGAGTTTGGACAAAAATGGTCTACTATGATTTAAAAATAGAATATACATACCAGATTCGACAGAGTTAAAGTTGACAGTTTTGGATGAAGTTCATAAGAAACCATATTCTGGTCACCCAGAATACCAGAGGACGATAACAACACTAAGAAAGTTATTTTATTGGCCTAATATGAAGGGAAAAACATTAGAATACTTAGCTAAGTGTCAATATTGTCAGCAGGTAAAAGCTGAACACCAACATCCAACTGGCTTGTTGTAGCCCTTGCCAGTGTCATAATGGAAATGGGAGACTATATCACTAGACTTTATTACAGGTTTTCCTAGAACTCAAAAACAAAATGATTCAATTATGGTGGTAATCGATAAACTTAGTAAGTCTTCACACTTTAATTTTGTAAAGTCTACTTTTAAATCTATTAACATCACTGAAATATTCATGAAAGAAATTTTAGACTGAATGGTATTCCTAAAATGGTGATTTTGGATAGAGACGTAAAATTTACATTTGCTTTTTGGAAAGAATTGCTTGCAGGGTTAAATACTAACTTGAATTTCAGGACGAGTTATCATCCACAAACTGATGGGCAGACCGAACCAACCAACCAAATTGTAGAAGATATGCTCTGTATGTACGTAAGAACAAAACCAAGCAAGTGGGAATACTACCTGCACTTAGTATAATTTGCATACAACAATGGGTACCAAACTTCAGCTAAGATGAGTCCTTTCGAAGTACTGTATGGCAGAAAGTGTACAACTCTGATTGACTAGGATACCCCAGTTGACAGACTCATGGTTGGACCAGCTATTCTCCAGGAAATGGAGAGTATGGTAAGAAAAGTACAACAGAACTTAAAAGAGGCACATGACAGACAAAAAATTTATGCAGACCAAAAAATAAGACATCTGGAATTTCAAGTGGGAGACCACATCTATATAAAAGTAAAAGCCTAAAAACGTTCACTAAAGATAGGGAACTATGCCAAGTTGGCACCCAGGTTTTGTGGCTCTTTCGAGATCTTAGCTCGAATTGGACCCGTAGCATATCAACTTGCACTTCCTGCCAATCTAAAAATTCATAATGTATTTCATGTTTCTTTCTTAAAGAATTATGTTCATGATCCTACTCATATGATCGATTGGAACTTGGTGCAGGTGGAACCAAAAGGCGAGTTCCAAGCGGAACCTCTGTGCATTCTGGACAGGAGAGAAATGACACTTCGGAATAGAGCCTTCGCCCAGGTAAAAGTGCAATGGAAGCACTTTAGCCCTAAGGAGGCCACTTGGGAGTTGGAGGGAGATTTGCAGAAATCTCATCCAGTCATGTTCCAATAAAGGAATGAGCACTGAGGACAATGTTTTATTGAAGGGGGAAAGGATGTAACATCCCCAAAAATAAATCATTTTTAAATATGGAATTTTCTTAGGAAATTATCTTCGTTTTTAATAAATTCGAAATTGGAATTTTTTTGCCATTTATGGAAATTCCGAATTTAGTTAATTGTAATTGATGATTATGATTGTTGGGAAGAAACCTGATTTGACCCAACTAACTATTTGACTATGACACTTGTATGAGACAAAATATTTTATATTGATTGTCGATGGACAAATGGAACACGCATGTTAAAATCAGCTGACCATGACTCCATGAGAGGGGAACATGTTGGAACTACCTCAGGGATGAATGTGAAAAGTGGAAAATCAAGAATTTGGCCATTGGTAGCCCCTAAAAATCAGGGATTTGGAAAGCTGCGAAAATTCCCAAGGGGGGGAAAAGACCTAGGAAAAAATGGCTTTGGATATATAACATATGAGAGGAGGCAGGATGCTGCCTAGTATGCTGGGGGAAAGGAATAATTATCTCTTGTTGTTATGAACACTGTTTCTCTGAGTGTGAGGCAAGGAGAAATTGTTGAAGTGGAGGGACTATTGCTGACATGGAGTTTTGAGTTTTCCCTCATGGATTCATGGTTAGGCTAGGGAGTGAATGGAGCAAGTGACTTTGACTATTTTGTTCTAAGGTTGGGAGGAATGTGGTTGTTCCCTTTGTATTTCAGTGAATTGGTTCAGATATGTAACTCTACTCTTTTCTGGTTATATATCTCTTGATTTAAATGGATGTCAGAATACATCTATATATTGTTGGGTGAATTATTTCTGTTGAATTTATTTCTAATCAAGGATCTTTTAATTTAAATGACTGAAAGAGAGTATAGCTAGCGCGATACTGTGTGAATTATTACTGTGAGTTAAACTATGAATGGATGGATCAAACGTAGGATAAATTCCCTGCAAGTTTAATTTTATGCTTCGAATAAAACTGCATGTATATACTAAATTATGTGTAGAATCGAAACGATGTGAACATGCTAGAATACTTCTAGTTTAACAAAATCAGTCTGATTCTATTTTCGAATAGTATAGATCCTGTGTTTTTATAAGGACAAGAATGAAAATTAATTATACATTCACATATTTCTGTAAAGAATTATACAGAGTCACAACACTACTATAATATTGATGTATGGTAAGAAT